>SNQN01005297.1:0-10824 GCA_008642245.1 Bassia scoparia | reverse complement strand
ACTTCTCCAGTTTACCAGGCTAACCTTGATTAATGAGCGGTTTTAATTCGCGGTAGTTCATTTTTCAGAACTCTTTGGCCACGTCATGATTACGCACCAGTTAGTGGGCAGTTTAATGCGATTGCGTGCTGAGGTGACGGTTACTTCCCCTATATTTATGGGTAGTCACTTCCATCCGTTTCCCTTTAAATTCAATTCTTCAAACCTTCAAACAATTTCAAAAAGTGCAAAAGGAAAACACAAAGAACAAATCTCTCTAAACTTGAGAAGCATTCTCAGAACAACAAGATTTTTAGCAATTCTTCCTGGCAGTTGCAACCTTTGTTCGTGACAAGCTCGTTGGGAGACCATTTTCCTGTTCTCGACTAAGTGTCGTTGTCTCACTGTCCCATCAATCAGGTAATTTCTCTCCCCCTTCCTTGCTTGAATTCAACTTGCATGCATTCGAGCTATTAGCTTTCCCCTGGTTCTGTCTAGAATAGTTTGTAATTTGGTTTTGTTTTTTCTTTTTTGCATTCTTTGGGCTTGTGGTTTGAATAATTTAGAATGTCGGAGGAATACAGCGATTCCCAAAATAGGTCTGAGGGTTCAATTGCCCTGACTGATGAAGAGCCTAGTGAGGACTCTCAGCCATTGATTAGACGGTCTAGAAGTCACCCTGATAGAAGCGTGACCTCTAGGCCTAGCCCTTCAGAGCCTGCATCAAATAGGCCCAGTAGCAGCACTCCTTCTATTACCAGGGGGACTGGAACAACAAGTGGTTCCAGTGCTCCTCTTAGGCTTCAGGATTTGCAGGTTGAATGGGCTGTTTCCAATGGCCTGAAGGAAGAGGTGGACAGGTGTATTGCTACAATTGTCCAGGAGGATGAGCAGGCTGGGCCCTCAGAGGACAGGTGGTCCAYGGCTCGTGCTAAAGCCCCCAAGGATGAAAGGGGGAATTTCAGGAGTACCAGATATCTGGACCCTGATAACCACTACTGGACATCCGTCAGATGGGGTGATGTCAAGGAGAATGACGGCCCTGCTAACTCTGCCCTGGACCCTGACTTTCTTCAAAGGGTCTTATGCAAAAGTTTTAGTCCATGGCTGAGAGTTTATGGCTTTGTTCTAGCTTTGGGTATTTGTTCGAGGTCCCATCCCTCATACAGGGCCTATTCACCACCAAGATTCAGAATTCCCATTTATGTTGCCCACCTAGAATTAGGTGTTAGATTCCCCTTGCACCCCTTTATGATCGAATTGCTCGAAATGTGGGGCATTAGCTTGTCCCAACTAGCTCCAAGTGCTGTGCAGAGAATTATAAGCTTCATCTGGGTCTGCACATTTCTGGAGCTTGAGATGTCAACCAGGGTGTTCAGGACTCTGTTCTGGTTGAAGGCATACAGGGGAACCCAGATAAAGACTGGCTGGTACTCCCTGGAGGTTGGAAAGGGTGGTACTGATACCTATGCGACCTCCTACCCCCTGGTTGGTGGTTTGAAGAAGTGGACACAGCAATGGCTGTGGTTGAGGGTACCTTTACACGAGAAGCACCCATACCTGTACCAGGCTAGAACTGAGTTTACCAGGAACAAAACTCTTGAGAGGAAGGCTCTTTCCCCCAGCTGCCTCACTACTGAGAAGGAAAAGGCCACCTTCGAGTGGTTTCAAGCTTTTGGGGCCAGGTCAAAAGGTAAGAGCCCCACCCCAAAACACTGGTTACCTCACTTTGACCTGCTGAAGGTGGAGCTTTACTTGGCTGCTGGTGGGCTAAGCAGGAGTGTCTCCAGAAGTAAGTCCAGTTGTACTGAAGTCTTTGTAACCCTTCACTTTTTCTCTTGCACATTTACATCTTTTACAAAACTGATTTTTGGCTTTATAGCACTAACCATGTTTCTTGTGTTACTTGTGCAGTGGAAGCTTTGGGAAATCTTGACTGGTCAGTTCTAAATTTGAAGAGGACTCCATCTGGAAGCATTTCTATCTTATCCTCTGAGTCTGGTGTCTTGAGGGATCAAATTGTGACCCTTGACAGCCTGGTGATTGACCCAGAGGTGTTTGGCCAACTGGTGAGGAGCAAGCCTACTGACCCTTGGACTTCAGAGAACTTTGAACAGCCACCTACAACCATGTCAAGCAGCACTTCAGAAGCTGGCCAGGACATTTCCCAAGCTGCTGGTGCCTCACAGGGGGCATCAGAGGAGAGGAGCACAAAAGCCGACACCTCCAGCACTCCCCAAGTTGGGAGGAGATCCAGAGCTCCAACTCCCACTGGGAGTGGAGGCAGATCTTCATCTGGCTCTGCCTTCAGGACCACTAGGAGCAGGCTCAGGATGCCTAACTTTGGGGCTCTCCGGAGTACCATTTCCCCACCACCTGTGAGAAGGAGCCCCTCCCCCATTGAAGGGGGCAGAATTGTCCACAGGGGTGGTGTAACCATAGTGGTACCAGTTGGTCATGGTCCAGGCTTAGGTGGTCAGTCCTCCCAGCCACAGCAGGATCCTACTGGAGACAAGGGGAAGAGGAAGGTTGATGAGATTGTGTCTGTCGACAGTGACGAGGAAGAGGAGGCCAAGAAAAGGAAGACACAGGAAGATATAGGTCTCCAGGTTGCCACTGAAATTCAAATGGCTGAGTGGAGCTCAGGTGGTGGTGACCCACAAGATTCAGTCTGGACTGGTGTTCCTTCTTCCCGAATCATCTCCCCTGCCAGTCAAGCAGCCATGAGCCACCCTTCTTTGCAAACTTCAGCTTTCCCCTCAACTTCAACCTTTACAGCATCTACTACTTCAACATCAGCAACAGCAGCAACTATTTCAGCAACAACAACTATTTCAGCAACAACAACAATTCCTTCAGCAACAACAACAACAGCAGCAGCAACAGCAACAGCAGCAGCAACAGCAACTACTTCAACTTCAACAACATGGTCCACCACACCAGCCTCACCTTCATCTGGACCTCATTATGGGGGTGCCCTGGTTCCTCAGGCAGTGAAATCTGCTTTTGGGGAGGCCAGGACTTATCCCAATAGGGGCCTTACTGGTCCCAATATTGAGGAAAAGAGCCTGGTTGCCAGGAACTTGCTCTTCCATGCTGTCTCTCCCTATGATGCCCCTATCATGGATGATGATAGGGTGGCAAACCACCTCTTTGAGTACTACCTGGCTCAGGTAACTGGCACTTTCTCTTTCAGTCATTGTTCTATTGTCCATTTGTATCATCTGCATTATTATTAACATACATTGGTACGTGTTCCTATGCAGACTGTCAAATATGGGCTCATTACTTCATTGAGCTATGAGGCTGCCGCCCACTCCTGCTCCTGCCTTTCAGACAGGAATAGGCAGATTGAAGGAAGGCAGCTAGCCCTGGAACAAGATTATGACAATATGAGAAGGGCTACTCATGCAGAGGTTGAGAGAGTTCAGAATGAGCTAAGAACTGCCCAGGAAACCATCTCAAGGCTGGTGAATGAAAAGAAAGACCTGATCGAGGCCAGGGACAAGGCTCAGAGAAACAAGGAATTGGCAGAACAGAGAGCCTCAAGCCTTGCTGATGATGTGACCTTTAGGGACACAAAAATCAGTGAGCTTAATGAGGCCAAGAACACTCTGGAGAATTCCTTATCCTTGGAAAAAGCCAGCCTGGAAGGGATGGACATGCTGGTGAAGAAGTTGAACGAGGAGTTGGGTGTGCTAAGGAATGAAAAGCTGAAAATTCAGGAGGATCTCACCAACCACTTCTACTACACCTGGTTGGTTAGCTTCAGATGTGCAAAGCATGTGGACCCTAACCAGGATTGGTCCAAGGTAGAAGAAGCCCTGGAAGCTGGGATTGGTGAGATAAGCCCCCCTGGTGAAGTATTACCACCAGTCCTTGCTGACTTCTTCAGCCCGAGCTCTGGAGACCAGATGACAGTTCAAGCAGAGGAAGCTGGTAATGAGGAAGTGCAGGTGGAAACAGGTATGAATGATCCTATCCTTGTTAATACACCTGGTCTGGATGTTAATAATAACCATAAGGTGTAATTGTACTTCAGGTGATGTTAATGACCCTGCCAATGAACCAGAGACTGAGCAGATGACTACCAGCCCTGCCGAAGTTCTGCCAAAGGAAGGTCTTCCACCAGCACAGAGCACTAACCAGAAGGTCCAGTAGTGGGTGATACCGGTGATAAGGAGGTAGAGCAGAGTGCCCATGAGGGAAACATACCTGAAATGGCGGCTCAGCTTGGAGATGATCAGGGAGCCCTTCACCAGGAGGGAGAGAATGCAGGAGGATCTAACAAAGATGGTGATGCAGCTGAGGAGTCCCAGCTGAATGCTCCTGCCTAGGAACTCGGGTGGCTACCTGGTGAATCGGAGGCTTCATCCAGTGGAAGCTCTCCTGATCTGGCTCCATGATGTACTCATCTGCCCTGTCTCCTCCTCTGTTTTTTCAGCTTTAGAACCAAAAACAATTTGATTTGCTTTGATCTGATCTGGTAACTTTGAACAATATGTTTTATGCTTTTGTATTCGAAAAACAATTTGGCTACTGGCCCATGTAAGGGCCCTCTTTTTTGGAGCCTAAGCCAGGCAGCCACCAGTGATGTAACAATTTGCCCATAAGGGCAGTACTACTTTCATGCAACCTTTTGGTATGATTTATTCTGGTTTTTATGCTTATAAATATGTCTTTAATGCGCACATAAATCCATAGAATTTGCATAAATTCCTGGTATTTATGTTATATAGCATCATATAACACATAAATAGTAACATTTTGACCAGGTAATCAGTACCAGGGGTACTTGTTGTCCCCCCCAAGACTTATATGAATTTAGAGTAATAAATAAATTCAAATAAGTTGTTTGTTGGGTATAAAGTTTCGAAATCAGGGCAAAAATTTGAAATAAGGTTGCATAATTTAATGGTGTATAATGTTGTGTAAAACAAAATATGCATGTTTAGTTGAATCCTTTACCAGGGGTATTAGTTGTCCCCCCCAAGACTTATATGATTTAATTATTTAGATATAATTTAACCATATTAGTTCTTGTTTAGAATTACTTAACTATGCAACCATTAAATGTTATGCAGATTTACCTGGAGGATGGCTCCTTATAAATTTTTGCAAAGAATTAACCAAAAGACATAATCTAATGGTACCTGCCTATTTGGACATAGGGCAGGGTTCTACCAGGTGGCATAACCTACCTAGCACCTATTTACAATGAAATAGGATTTGGAATTAGATGACATAGTCATGCTGACACCTTATCTCATAAAGATTAGGATTTTAACCAGATGGCTCTTCACCAACCCAGCACCTGACTCTGTAGGAAGAGTAGGATTTTTACCAGGTGGCTCTTCACCAGCCTGGTACCTATCTCTGTAGAAAGAGTAGGATTTTTACCAGGTGGCTCTTCACCAGCCTGGTACCTATCTCTGTAGAAAGAGTAGGATTTTTTACCAGGTGGCTCTTCACCAGCCTGGTACCTATCTCTGTAGAAAGAGTAGGATTTTTTATGTTTTTTCCTCAGAGAGGGAAAATATTTACATCCTAAAGAAACAATATTTACATCCTAAAAAGATAATAATTATACAAAAATAGATAGGCCAAATAACTTATCTACCAGGGAGCAAAAAATGCCTCCTTATATATATATATATGTATATGTACATTAATTACAAAGGTTACTTCACCTATCTTAAGAAAATGGAATATTATGAACTACAAGACTTGCAGGTCTAAGCATAATACCTCCTGAGTTGATCTGCATTCCATATACTTGGCAATTCAGTGCCATCCAGCTCCATCAACCTGTAGGTACCAGGCATACTTTGGGAATGAATCTGATAGGGTCCCTCCCAGGTGGCAGAAAGCTTGCCATGAATCCCAGCCTTCTGAACCGCTGCTGACTTCCTTAGGACTAGATCTCCCACTGCAAGGGGCCTTTGTCTGACTCTTCTGTTATAATACTTGGCTACCCTTTGCGTATAGGCTACATGCCTGGTTGCCGCATCCTCCCTCAGCTCTTTCACCAGGTCAAGGCATTCTGACAAGATTTGCTCATTTTGAGACTGGTCATATTGTAAGAGTCTGAAAGATGTGGATCCAACTTCAATAGGAATCAGGGCCTCTGTTCCATATACCAGGGTGTAAGGTGAATGTCCAGTGGACCTTTTGACTGTGGTTCTTAATGACCAAAGTACACCTGGCAATTCCTGGAGCCACAGACCTTTTTTATCATCTAGCTTCTTCTTTAGACCATTCAGAATCTGCTTATTTGCTGCCTCTGCCAACCCATTGGATTGTGGGTGACAGACTGCTGAAAATGCAACTTTGATCTTGAATTGGGCTAACCAAGCCTTCAAACGATCATTATCAAACTGTCTGCCATGATCGAACACTATACACACTGGAATGCCATACCTGGTTAGCACATTTTGCCACAAGAATTTTCTGACATCCTTTTCTGAGATGTTGGATAAGCCTTCAGCCTCAATCCACTTGCTAAAATAATCTACAGCAACAATCAACCACCTTTTTCCACCTTGTGCCCTGGGAAAAGGCCCCAGGATGTCAACCCCCCATTGAGAAAATGGAATAGGATTAAGGATTGGATGTAAGTCATTTGCTGGCTGGTTGATGGATGGTGAGAATCTTTGACATTTATCACATTCAGTTACCATCTTGACAGAGTCTGCATTCATGGTTGGCCAATAATAGCCAGATCGAAGAGCTTTGTGAACCAGGGCTCTGGCACCCACATGATGGCCACAAATGCCTTCATGGATCTCCCTGAGGATGTAGTTCCCTTCATCAGCATCAACACACTTGAGAAGAGGTTGTGAGGTGTGAGATCTCCTGTACATCTCTCCATGAATCATGGTATACCTCTGAGCTGCCAACTTGACCTTCCTGGCATGTGCTTTGTCAGCAGGTAATGCACCATGTTGCTTGTATGCTATTATATCTGCCATCCACAGGGGTGGAGGTCCCACCTGGAAGACATACATGGACTCACACTCTGTGCTTCTTTTAGGTAGCACCTCTATAAAAACAGACCTGGTCAGGTTTTGGAAGGTGGTAGTTGCCAACCTGGCCAATGCATCTGCCAGGATATTTTCCTCTCTTGGTATCAAGCGGATCTCTAATGATTGAAGCTTCGAAGCCAGTTCCTTCATCTTGGTGCAATAGGCTTGCAAAATGGGCTCTCTGACTTCATACTCCCCCCTGTACTGGTTAGCAACTAGTTGAGAATCAGTCATAAGACACACCCTGGTTGCACCAATAGACAGACAGAGTTGCAATCCTGCTATGGCAGCTTCATATTCAGCTTCATTATTTGTAGCTTGAAACCTAAATTTCATGGCATACTCGATGACATCTTTTTCTGGTGAAAGTAATACTACACCAGCCCCAAATGCACCATCAGTTGATGAACCATCAGTGTAGACCACCCAGGGATCTACCTGTATAGAGTCTTCCTCATAATATGAGCATTCTGCTAAGAAATCAGCCAATGCTTGTGCCTTTATGGCTGTCCTAGGCTGAAAACTGATTCCAAAACCAGTAAGTTCAAGTGCCCAGTTTGTCAATCTGCCAGACTTTTCCAACTTTTCAAGAGACTTTTCTAAGGGAAGATCAGTTAGAACCACAATTGGGTGAGCATCAAAGTATGGCCTTAATCTCCTTGCTGCTATAATTACTGCATAGGCAGCTTTTTCGATCATTGGATACCTGGTCTCTGCCCTGTTAGTGCATGACTCACAAAATACACAGGTTGTTGAACCTTATCTTGCTCTCTTAGAAGGACTGCACTCACAGCTGTCTGACTTACTGCAATATACAGGAACAAGGTCTCACCTGGTTGCGGCCTGGCCAGGGTTGGCAGCTTCGTCAGGTGATCTTTGAGCTGGTTGAAAGCCTCCTGCTGCTCTGGTCCCCAATTGAATTCTTTGTTGCCTTTGAGGATCTTGAAGAATGGTTGTGATTTCTCGGATGACCTGGCTATGAACCTGGATAATGCTGCCATTCTTCCTGTTAGCCTTTGTATATCCTTGATGCTTCTTGGTTCTGGCAAGTCTAGTGCTGCCTTCACTTTATCAGGATTGGCATCAATTCCTCTCTGGCTAACCATAAACCCTAAGAACTTCCCAGACTTCACACCAAAGACACATTTCTTTGGATTAAGTTTAAACTGGTATTTTCTTAAGTTAGCAAATGTTTCTGTGAGATCTTTTGTATGATCTTCTGGATTGACACTCTTGACTATGGCATCATCAATGTACACCTCCAGATTTCTGCCCCTCTGAGTCTCAAAGACCTGGTCCATCATGCGTTGGTATGTGGCACCAGCGTTCTTGAGCCCAAAGGGCATCATGATGTAATTATAGACCCCACAGCTGGTAATGAATGTTGTCTTTTGCTTGTCAGGTGGATACATGTGTATCTGGTGATAACCTGAAAAGGCATCCATGAAAGAGAGCCTGGCATGACCACTGGTTGAGTCCACCAGCTGATCTATCCGTGGCAGAGGATAGCAATCTTTTGGGCAAGCTTTATTCAAATCCGTGAAATCTACACACATTCTCCAGGTGGCATTTGGTTTCTTGACCATAACCACATTTGCTAACCACTCTGGGTAGTGGCACAATTCCACAAATCCTGCATTTAGCAACTTGTTGACCTCTGCTTCAATTGCTTGATTCTTCTCTATGGAGAAATGTCTCTTCTTCTGCTTTACAGGCTTCTTGGCTGGATCAAGAGAAAGGTGGTGTGATATTACCTCAGGATCAATCCCAGGCATTTCATCTGCTGAATAGGCAAACACATCTTCATGAGTTCTGAGCAGGTTAATCAGGTCACACCTTTCCTGAGCCCCCAGGTCTGATCCAATCTGGACCATCCTGTCAGTGTTCTCTACCAGGGGAACTAATTCTGTGCCTTCAACAGGTTGTGGCAAGGCTACCCTGTCCAATTCAATCAGTGGTCCAGTAGAAAACTGAGCTGATTCTTGAGACTGAGTTGCTTCTGGTCCTGTGACTTGAATCACCCTTTTCTTCAAAGGTTGTGGACTAGCTCCAGCCTCCATTTCATCTACCTGCCTTCGGAGTTTTTCTGAATCTTCTTTCCTTGATGTTTTCACCAGGGCTAAGTTGGCATGACCTGGCTGCTATTTGCGAGCCTTTCAACACTGCAACTTTACCACAATCTGATACATATTTAAAGCATAGATGATATGTAGATGCTACACCCTCGAAGGCACCCATGAACGTTCTGCCCATAATGATGTTATAAGGTGAATAGGCTTCCACCACCTGAAACCTGACCATCACAGTTCTTCCTAACTCTTCATCCCCCAAGGTGACTGGTAAATTAATTTCACCTTTAGGAAGGATTGAGTTTCAAGAGAAACCTGTTATTGGTCCTGATGTGGGTTCCATGTTTTTATCTTGTAATCCATTTTTTGATAAACATGGTAATACAGGACATTTACAGAACTACCCCCATCAATCAGGACTTTATGGACTAGGTGGTTACACACTTGGACTAAACATATTAAGGGATCATTATGAGGCTGAACCAGCCCCCTACAGTCTTGAGGTCCAAAGCTAATTTCAGGAATATCTAAACATTCAGACTGATAAGAATTGGAACAACTAGCTGTCCTGACTTTATTTTTCAGATGTTTCATGGAGGCTGGTGGGCCAAAGATGACAGAAATTTCGTTGATTGGCCTCCTGGGCTGGTACCTCCTTGCGGGCTCTGATCTGTCTTCCTTTTGACCCTGGTCTTTCTCCTCTTGATCTTTGGCAAATTTCTTGTACTGAGCGAAGAATCCCTTTCTGATGAGGTCTTCAATGTTGTTCTTTAGCTGGACACAATCTTTAGTGGAGTGGCCTGGACACTCATGGAAATCACAGTACTTATTGGGGTCCTTTCCAACCCTCGACTTTTTGGGAGGTTTGATCCATTTATCCTCTCCCTTGTGAGTTGCATATATTACTGCCCTATCTGTATTGAGGGGGGTAAAACTTTCGAAAATAGGTGGAAGTGGTGCTGATGCCTTTTCCTTTTTCTTTTCCTCCCTCTTTTCTTTTCTGGATTTTTGGGCAGTGGCTGGTGACTTTTCCTCCTTTTTTGGAGCTGCGGTTCCACCTGGTGCCGTGGTCTTGTTGAACTCTTCCAGGGTGATATACTCATCTGAGATTCGCATTGCCTGGGCCAGGGTATCCACCTTTGACTTGGTGAGGTGGTCCCTGAACGGGCCTGGTCTAAGACCATACTGCAAAGCCATAATTACCACGTCAGGTTTTGATCTGGAAACCATTATGGCCTCCTTATTGAACCTGGTAAGATAATCACGCAGACTTTCATCTTTACTCTGTTTTACAGACATAAGCTCAACTGAAGATTTTTCCCTTCTTCTACCACTTATAAAATGATTTCTGAACTGATCCGCCAGGTCAACGAAGCTATGAACACTACCAGGGGGGATATTTCTAAACCAGGCTTGTGCAATTCCCGTCAATGTGGTAGGAAAATACTTACACCAGGTTGCATCCGTAAATTCTCCCAAATACATATGCCCCTCATAAAGGGCCACATGATCCTCGGGATCCCCAGTACCATCAAATTTGATGTGGCCTGGCATTTTAACCTTTTGTGACCGAGCTCTCAAAATTTCCTCACTAAATGGTGATGAGGAAGGATACCTGATCTCAGCAGCTGCATGCATTGTGGTT
This sequence comes from Bassia scoparia, assembly GCA_008642245.1. Lineage (NCBI taxonomy): Eukaryota > Viridiplantae > Streptophyta > Magnoliopsida > Caryophyllales > Amaranthaceae > Bassia > Bassia scoparia. The sequence goes on along the minus strand of SNQN01005297.1, from coordinate 106 downwards.
TGACCAGGGGAAGCTACCGTTGCTGGCTGACCCTGTATTGGATCTGGTTCTCCTAACCTCTGAAAGGCTGAGAGGCGATTTCCAAGCCTATCATGGACTGACCGTC
>SNQN01005296.1:19353-37692 GCA_008642245.1 Bassia scoparia | reverse complement strand
AGACTCTATTATAAGATCTAAGGAGTTCATAACAAGTAGTGTCACCAAGCTTCAAACGCCCCGAAACTCCTAAGAAGACCACTATCAATGAGCACATCCTCCGCCATCTCCTTAAGAGTTTCTATTCTTTCTTCAATGAGACATTTGTGTGTTTGTTCAAGGGGGGATTGAGTAATTGTAGATTACTCTCATGTCTCCCTCTGCAATAATTAATAAAGAATCATTTTTCCAAATTCAGTACATGGTTTGATTCTTACCTCTACAATTAAGTCTTGAAGCTAAGCTTAGTTCTCCCACTTTATTTCACCAAAGAACACAACTTCAAATGATCATCCTTGTGAGTGTAGAAATATGAACAAGTGTACTTGGAGAAATCATCAACCAAAACACGGACTTCTATGATCACTTCGACTTTGATCACTCTCATAGGTTAACAGCAATCAAAGTGTGGCATGTCAAAAAGGTCTACTGTACTTCATAACACTTGTTTAGGTTTAAAGGAGTCCGTAGGCAAAAACCATGAAAAAAGATCATTAAAAGAGTGAAGCCGAAATAAAGAACATAACCAATACATGGGAACAAGGAATACCGGACCGCAGGGTAAATGAAGAAACTTGTTGTTCTATTGATTTCTGTTCATCGTTCACAGTTTTTGAGCATACCCGTATAGCAGAGTACAAGATCATTAGGATATGAGATCACAAATGAGAGGTGGAGCAGACGCACGTTGGCCTATAAGCTCAGCACAAACATTGGCAAGACTTAGACTATTACGTGATACAAGAGTTCATTAAGCAAACCTTAAAATGTGTCTCATCATATACGCTTAGTTCACTTAGCTGAGCATTTTAAACGTAATAACACAATTTTATGTATTGCCCCTTATAACTCAAGAACTTGTATAGTTTTTTTTATTTTTTGTAAACACTGTATTTATACTAATCATACACTTAATATCTATATACGTTCGAACTTTAGTATAGCTTATATTATACATACATACTGAATAAATATAGTGTACATATCCTGTCTTTTACTTAATTCTCATAAAAATGTCCAAGATACTTTATATTTCCCTATAAATCCAAAAATATATAGATTATTTAGTTCACATATATATTACTCTCAAATTACGGGATAGATACTCAATCAATCTATATAATAAAAAATATTTGTCACAGCATTATAACGCAGAAATCTATATTTAATTATCTATTTAATGTCCTAAATTTTCAAGAACAAAGTACAATATCTACTATAGACTAATCATAACAAAGTTCAATTCAGATTGTTATGCTTTAGTTAATTTGTACGTATTATGGTAACTATAATAGCAGTTATGGTACATTGCAAATCACACCTATTATCTGAGTAATAAATTTGTACTAAAGATTAGTCAGAATAATTCTCAAAAATCTGTGGCCAAGACATTTCTAAACTATATATATATACAATAAGATTAAATTTGTTGAATTTAAAAATAATTTGACTCATACCCATATTTATATATTGAAGAACATATCTATGATCAGTGTAATTGCTTAGCAATAGAGTAATTTACCGCAATAGTATACCTTACCTAATATCAAACTCAAGAATAAATCCTTATTCATGAATTATCGAATATGCACCGCGAGTTACTAGTATCAAAGTACACCTACATAACAATTTTATTTGAACATCTCAAATTTTTTAAACATTTTATCCATTAACACGGACTTTAATTGTTATAGATACAAAATTTACTGTTATTTATATCCTATACCATCTTTAATTAAAGTGAGACATCTAGAACTATATAATAGTATATATATATACTAGTTGTATTAAAGCACCTCAATAATCTCACATAATATATCTCATATAATAGTAGTACTATATATATATATATATTAATTTCATATTTACATAGCATTCACTTAATATTTAGAAGTTTCTTCATACGGAGAATATTTTAATTTTCTTAAGACAAGGACGCAAACTTAGAAAGTTATAAACGTTCCTTCAATTTTACCGAGATATAAGCAGTTGACTCCCTAGTTGGTGCGTTATACATAGTTAGCCTTTTTGAGCGACCCAGTGTTAACATAATTATTATTTACGCCAAAACCCTTTTCTGAATCAATTAATACTCGTGTTGTAGAAATTTTTTGGTATCGTTTTCTCACTTAATTTATAAAACTATCATCTTGTACACTTACCCTAGTTTGATTGATTAAAACATCATATTCGAAAATGAATATAAATTATCAATTCTTAGAGCGCATCAAACTTTCTAAATATTTTGTATCTCCAATTGTATTGCAAAAATGCTATTGCAATCTACACACATATGAATATATCTATAATAACAAAAGATGACGCTAGCAATCTAAAAGGCTATCATGACTATTTGAAAACTTAAATCACAATAACATCATCATTGGATTCTCTAAATTGATACTCTTTTAGGGACTTATTGTGTATCTTATACACAATCAACACATGTACAACAAGCATAAGTGATGCGTCTCCTTATTGTGCCTCATGAGGATCATTTTGTATGAAAATCAACCCACAAATGTTAATTGCATGCTCTTATGGGTGTTAAACAACAAATTAACCAAGACTCCTTTGTTAGCACTTCCTCTCGCCCTGCCTATAGATACCCGAGGCCTTGGGTCTCAATTGAGTCATCCACACCACTTCAGTGCTCTATTCTGGCAGATTTCCCCTCCTTGCTCTCGTCTCTCTCTGACTCCTCTGAGGTTCAAGATTCTATGACTCATTGTCCTCCTATGTAGTGCAAAGAATTTGGCAACATGGCTTATATGCACTTTAATTTCTCTCTCTACTCTAAAACCGCACATGCTGATATCACTCTCCTCAAAATTCAGGTTTGCAAGACGATTGTACCATGATATAAATTCATTTAATTTCATTTACACAATACATTTAAGGTTCCTCTCATTAAGGTTCTATAAGGGTTTAAAGGTCAAGGCATCGTTCCTCAAATCGATAAGAGTTCCCGTTGCAGTCATTTTTAGGCTCTAGTTTGAGGCCAAATTATTGTGAGTCATATTTTTTTCTATATATCATCACTATCTAATTTTGCAAAATGTTCACTTAGTGAGAGTAAACTTGTGTGAAACTTTCGTTATTTGTTAAGAAATTAGCAATAAATCGGGGATTAGATATCTAACATATTTTCGAGCCCACAACGAGTACCATAAATACAACTATTTTAGAGAATACTTTTATTCTTGGTGTCAATGCTTGCATTGGCCTCCAGTCAATCTACTCTCCATGATATTCAGAGTCGCTCTTAAACAACAAGATACGAAACGATAATATCTAAATTTTCACGCCTAATAATCGACTAAATATTCTTTGGAGAACCAAACTGACTTTAGGACCTTGAATATATTATGGATCTTAAAATAACCAACTATGTCGCAAAAAACATTATATTAATGTATCCGTTCATTTGTGCAATTTCATGATTCTCTTGTTGAATGCAAACCCTTCCATAGTAATTGCATCGCTTTAAGTGTTAAAAATGGAAATATCTTTGTTGTTGGGGTAAAGTAGTTTGAGCGTACAAGCGGCGCACAAGTCGAAGTAGATTCCTTATGTGAGCAATGAGAACCGAGTAAGCGTCGCTCACACTTAGCAAATGGGTATGTGGGTAGCGGGCAGAATATTGTATGCATTAAAGGTACCTTTTCAACAAATAGAAATTTGTGCACCTCATAACACCCAGAGTTAGTGTCCCCTTATGAACATGACTTAATAAAGTGCAATACGAACCGAGAGGCATTAAGAAATTCCTCTCTGACGAATTGCTATAAAGTTGATAAATCTCTGGGAATTGCAAGAATTCAATACGGTCATCTTATCGACGCTTAAACAGGAGGTTCTGCAACTTCCTGAAAAGAAGTACGAGTGTGGCAACTTCACCTCTCACTCTTTTGAGTTCACTATTACCTTATCACACTTAAACTCCAAAGGGCAATTCTCACACATGGTATTTGGGTAAAGAAATGAATTGTATCTATTTTAGCAATAAACTAAAGTCATCAGCACCTCAATTATCATTGTCATTCACACATGTCCAGATTCAACCCGTTCTACGTACCCGGAGTATTGGTGCACTACCGGACTCTGATCATTTTTTTCGTGCACCTTGATCGATGCTCCGAATATAAGCACGGCAAACTTCTTCTATGGATGATCACAACTGCAAGAAGTCATTAACATTTTAGCATGTTTTTTCCGTTAGCTTCTCTTTTCCAGTTATGTACGTCTCCACGTAACTTGTAACATTCATATAAATAAGGAATTCAATACAATACAAGCATTTTTCCCTATCATATTCATAGCATATCTTGTTACATTTATTCTAAGATTTACTTATTTCATAGTAGAAATACTCTCTTCTTTTCCTTCAGATATAACAAAACTTTGGGATGTGTTGGTATATACCTTTGGTTACTTATTAGTGGTTTGGTTTCCCTCTATTGTTGTAAGAGAGCAATTTCATACAAACTGCGGAGTTGGTCCGTGGTTCACCATCCTTATTCAAACCCTAAAGATCAGAATCAACCACAACATAAATGTTATTCATAGCCACCGGCATGCACCGTAACAAACCCCACATTAAAATAGGGAACAAATGACTTTATTCTCAATAAATTATGGCCACAGCTTTTTAGCCTCTGGAGACTTACTGCCGTATATATTTAAGATCGGTCTTCTTTCAATCCTAAACTTACCTTGAAGTACTCTATGGCCCAGAGCATTTGCGTGATCTTTCCGAATATATAATATTATCCCCCTATAGTTGAGAAAGGGTCATGAAGAAAATACATTGTTGATAAATATTGATGATGGTGTGCAATGTGTTGTGCATTAGTATTTCTTTTGTGCCACTAGTATCACACAATACACTGACATGTTGAACTATAGCATACAACTTTCATTGTGGTCTGGTAATATAGTCACAATGAGAAATCTTAGAGCCAGGAGCCTGCTATTCACTGTGAGTCAATACTCTATTATGGACGTGCTAATATGATCTGTTTCAACTACGATATCTTGGATTTGAGTGAATGCATTTTCACAGTAGTTAATTACAGTCATTTTGGTCCCAACCGATTTTATATGTAGAACATACTTCATGTCCACACAAGCAAAATTTGTAAATGGCAAGATGCCTCAAAGGGCCTTTGTCTGCTTTTTTACGTGTTGCACTAAAAACAGAGAGATATACTGAACTGTCATTGTTTTTCCAGAGGTAGGCTTTATGTATTCTTGTGTCAGTTGGAGTTACCATGGCTCTTTCCCTCTAATCATAGGAGATTAAAGGCACACATCCTTGTCTTGAATATTCTGTCCTAAAGTGAAAACTGATATACCGGTTCTTGTCGTTGTTCAATGAACCTCAGCAGGCTTTCATTTCAGACACGGCAATAATACAGAATCGGCGTAGTCCAGGATTGATAGCGGAAGTTCTCCTTTTTTCTCAAATGCGTTGAGCAATCATGTCAACCAATAATCCTCAATCAGTGTTTCCTCTTTTTACTAATTCGCAAACTGCGAATTGATTTATCTCAAGTATGATAGTAGGTTAGTATTTATTTAGACTTCATCTGACTTGAGACGCGATTTCCCCTTTACAAGAAAGCATGATACGAGGAGTAAGGTTTTCGCTTTGTAACCTTCCACCATGGTCTGAAATCTAGTTTGTTATGATGAGTGAGGATACCATAATAAGCCTTCAGCTTCTTGGAAAATTAAGGACATGAAACGGCTTATAGCTATAATATGCCGTAGTTCGCTGCACAGCCTTGTGGTGACATCGAATTATAGCTTACCGGTAATCGGGGTGTGGATTTCTTATGACAAAACTAGAGCACTCCAACTCCGCTCCTTTTTTGATTGCGACACCGTCAAAGTAATAAATGACCCAATGCTACCGTCTCTTTCGAATCATGCATATTATATTCCACACTCGTACTCCGAAGTCAAAATTCTCAATGGAGAACTTTTGTTTTAGGGGAGTCCTGATAGGAATTCATGAGAACGATGACTAAACCTTTGAGGCTTTTTGTGACACACTTTAAGGTCAAAATTCAGCAAGAATGACGTCTACGCGTGACATTCCGCCATTGACTCGTCTGGATTTTCAAGTGGATTTAGAGAAATCCCCTTTGGTCAATAGATGTAATCCGGATATTGTGAGCAAGTAATTTTAAGCTTCCTTAATGGCCTCACACTAGAAGCTTAAGCATAAGTTTTTCTATGGCAGAATTAGCATATTCTCTTTGTAAGGAAGGATGTCTTACTAGGTAGTAGATGATGCTTTCTTTACCATCTATTTTTTTACACATAACATTGGCTTCGGTTGTAGTATAACTTGACAAGCCGTATGGAATAACCAGGGCGGGTGACGCGTAGCTAACACAACAAAGAGTGATATTGAAGGTACTCCTTTATTTGTGTCTAAGGCCTATATAACAAGCATTTTCCCTGCATAATTTAGCGGCTGCGCCCTTTCTTAGTCTCTCTTGAAGATGGTTTTCATCATATCAAACCATCAGTGAGGCTTCTTGCTATGTAACCCTGCTGATTGTATTTGAAGTCTAACCAAAGACCGCGAATCTCCTTCTCTAGTTCTTTTGGTGGTGTCTAAGTGAACATGATGCGGCTTTGATCTTTGTGGGTATCCGAAGCTCGGATGTGGTAGTAAGCTTTGAATATCACACCTAAAGCTTACCTTTGAGGTGACTTTCCGAATGAGCACATTTTTGCGAATATAGGCGATTTATAATTGTCGCAAGTTATCTCTCGACAGAAACTCTAGCACCTTTATTGAAGAGTATGTCCGGTTCCTGAGTCTGTTATTGATTGACGATCATATCATCTTATCAGTCACCAATATTCGAATTTTGATTTTGAATTTCTTCCTTGATCAATTTTGTTGCAACTTTGAGGATCTTGAATTTGCATTGCGATTAAAACTCTCGCCATACTTGATTCTGTCTTTTGACAACATGTCTTTCTAATGAAAGCCATTTGACATTTATCAGAGGGTTTGTAAGATCAGGTGATAGAAAGAAAGATTAGGTTGAATGAAAGTGTTTATGGCTCAAAGGTAGCACGGGAATTTGTAATGGATATGGGTCATGGGATAGGAAAGATTTGTGTGGAGCTTGAGAAAGATGGCTTTTCTTGGTTAATGTCATTACGGTGTTATGTTGTTTAACTAATTTGATTCTTCATTAAAGTTAGAGTACAAACTATATGGAGGCAGAGAATAAAAATGAAACTTTTATTGATTTCATGAATCATTACACACAGGCTAAGTGTAGAAATAGATCCTAACCTAATGAATAAACCCGAAACGAAGAAAGGAAAACAGACTGACATATAACGGTCTAGGGAAAGAACTCTCCAACTCAATCCTAATCATGGGACCCTAATTACTCATTTTTACCAGTTTGGTAGTTCCTAAGAAGATACTCCTCTATGTCATTCAATTCTCCGTAACCTTTCTGAGATGAATAATGGTGAGGCCTTGGTACTTTTATATGACTTTGTACTTTTCCGATTTGGAAGAGGCAAAAATAAGAAGGTCTTTGTCCATTACTCTTCCTCTATAGGGAAGCAAAGATTAGTGTGGCAGGCGAACTTCTCTCCATCTAAATGATAGATATGACAGGTGACCACTTTTTTTCTTCCTACCTATATTTATAGGATCTCGATCTCGTAAGAAACAAAGCTTTGGGTCCGAATGTTATCCTTATAATTCATATCATGAAGGAGCATGCGTGATTCTTTCCCGAAAATAAATCGTTAATTTCTCAAGGAAAGCAAAACAACGACTTCCAAACATATGGTTTCTCCAAAGAAGAGGGAGAAGTGACATTAAAAAGGTGGGCTTCGATCTTTGGATTGAATGGTGGTTTAATTCCCTTGAGACAGAATCGAGGGTCATTGGTTGTCTTTGACTTGGGCTATAGTCTAGTTGGCTGAAAGTTCTTTGTAGTTTGAAAAAGACTAGGGTTGAGTGTAGTGGGTCCTAGTGAAGAGGTGGGGTGATATAGAATTTGCCACAGATTTGGTTAAGAAATGAGAATCTACCAAGGAATTTGTGAAATACAACTTGAACTTTTTCTCTCCTAACTAGTACACATAATGAGAGACTGAAAGGAAAATTGAAAGAAAAGTGCAATCTACAAATGAAATCTAATTTATTAACTGTTTCTCTCTCCTACAAAGCCTAGTCTATATACACACCATTACAGTTTTCTAAAATTATACAGTTTTCCATTATAATTTAACATGTCCTAATTCTTCTTCCTAAAAGTAACCATATCCAAGTCAAACTCAGCTAAAAACGTCTAGAACGAGGAGTGCCAAAAACGAGGCGAAAAGCTCGAATAACCATTCTGACTTGAAACAGAAATTGGCGTAGAGGGAGGCGGGGCTCGCCAAAAATCGAGGCGGAGAGCTTGAAAACACATTTCTGCCTAGATGAAAAAGGAAGAGCCCGGAATAGGTGGCTCGAAATAGTTTCTAAACCCGAAAAGAAAAGAGCTAAGATGAGTGAGAAGCATTAGGTCGTCAAAATTGGAGCGGGCTCCCCAGGCTAGTGTAGAGGCTACGCCATTCTTGGAGGCAGAATGTATGCAAAAAAACTTACTGTCAGAAGAAGAAGTGAGGAGAGAGTAAAGGCGGGGCTCGCAAAGAAGTGGTGGCGCAATGGATCTATAGAGGTGGAAATTCCCATAAAATGCTTGCGCGTAAGGCATTTTTCTCGTGCTGAAGGCTAGGGAACGAAGATGCTACTCTGGGAATGCCTAATGGCCAAGGAGAAAAGGACTATGAATGTCTAGATCAGATCTTTGCACGATTCTAGAATATTCACTTAGAATTAATAGGGAATGGGGTAGTGGTGGAAAGCTAGAGAGGAGAGATATTAAGAACATTGTTCCCAGGAGAATCCTGTGAAATGTTCTAACGAGATGACATTATCTAGAACGTTCCAAAGTGTTCTAGGTGGTAAGTCACTGAATGAACTCCATTGTTCTCGTTTATCATATTGAATGTTTATAGGTTGTTCTATATGTCATGAGAATTTAATAAGTGTTATGAGAGTTCTAGGATTATGGGTGTTACTCTAACAAACATCCATTTTGAAGAGGATAGGATAACTTTTCGAAATTAGAGGGCTCTATTGTAAATGCTAGCGTATAATAGGCTCATCCAATTGAAGTTGTAATAATTGTAATCGGAGAGACGTGTATCCTGAATAAACTTTCTTTGTGAGTAATACAAAATCCATCTATTCTTCATAAAACTACTTATGCGCTCTTCAATCAGAACTATTAACTTAGCCAGCTTATAAGTGTGTGCTACAAACATAGAGGAATGCCCACGTGGGTTGCGGAATAGGCTACGAGCTAACAAGAACTGCTCTATCGCACTAACCTTATACTCGTCAAGGGGACTATAACTATGGAGAAGTCATCAGCGCAGGCAAGTGTTGTGGTCTTTGCTAAGGTGTGGGATTCAAGGACGTATGTGTCACCTCGTAATCGCAATGTTAGCCATAAGATCGAAAAGAGGAAACTGTAGCTTTAAAGGCAGAGCCGAGAGGTAAGATTGAAGTGTTCCTAAGCAGTTTAGCCTGTACTCTTCGATTCTAGACCATCAGTGGTAGTCAAGATCTACTAGTCGTGCGCCACTGCGAAATAACTCTCAAATAAATAGACTTGTTCTTAAGAATTTTGTCCAGAAAGGTGACATATAATACATTCTTCCTTATTCCATTCCCTCGCATACAAGTCAACGTGTTTGTTAGTTAACTATGTGACATAGGTTGKCTTGAAACTCAACTTTATTACCTTTGTCACAGTTGTGAAATRCTCAAAAGATTATGTGGCAAGCCTTTAACATAATATACTTCATATATTCCTTGTGAAAGTGTCTTACCTACCTTACCTATATCAACGATGGTTCCCTTGTTATCTCCAAAGGTGACACTTTTACCATTAAAGGCTACTAATGAAATGAATTGCTTTTCCTTCCCGGACATGTACGTGTCTTAAGCATCCACTCTCCAAATACCAATAGGTACCTAATTTCATTATAGCATGCAAGAAAAAATCAAACAGTATACCTTTACAATAACAGTTGACTCTAGTTAGTCCTTTTTCACCCAGGCCAAACCAACTTAACGTGTTTGTTGTTCTTATTTACACTCTTCAATTCCTCCTAGTTGAGAAATCATGAATCTTTTGCCCATTCATACCACAATGAAAACAAACATGTAGGTCTTTGACATGACATACATATCCTTTTTGTACTCTTTTATCCATGTGGTGTCTCTGGTGGACCAGTCAATCCTAGTTCTCTTTCCAATATAACCAAGACCAACTTTTCCCTTGTTACCTCTCATTGAGGTTAGATGACTCATTGTCTCCTATGTAGTCAACAATTTGKCAACATGCTTATGACTTTAATGAAGCTCTTTATCCCTGGTTTGAAGTGACTTAACTAGYAACTCATTTTTGCCTTTTAATTTTTAACACATCAAAGTCAATTTTCAAAATTAAGAGTTCTTGTTCAAGTTTTGAAACGAAGTTGTCATTAGCCATGTCCAAAACCATTGATTGCTTGCCCATTTTTTATTGACGAGTCCCAACAAGTAWATCACATATTTACCTTCGTATTCATCTATCATAGCATTGTTTTCGATCTTGGTATCCGTAGGGAAAGTAGTGAGCTGTGCAGCCTTAAGTGAAGTAGATTCCTTATGTAAATCCTCTAAATTATTAGCCAATATGTTAAAGGCTTTCAACAAAGAAAATTTACTATTCCAGAGATTGAAAAATCAATAGGCATACTAGAAGTTGATAAATCTCTGGGGAATAGATCTACTTCACTATCACTAGGACAATCCTCTTCCTTGTCTAGTTTGAAGATCTGATTATTTCAAATTACACCTTACACTTGTCCAGTTCAACCTCTAGTTTTGTCACTTGATTTTTCAGTTCATGGCAAACTTCTTCTAGGTGATCACAACTGGCAAGAGTCATTTAACATTCAGCATGTTTTTCCGTTAGCTCTCTTTTTCCAGTTATGTACGTCTCATGTAACTTGTAACATTCATATAATAAGGAATCAATACATACAAGCATATTTTCCCTATCATATTCATGAATATCTTGTCTAATTTATTCTAAGTTTACCTTATGTTCAAGTAGTACATCCTTCTTTTCCTTCAGGTATACTTTGGATGTGTTGGTTCCCCCTTTGGTTACTTGATTAGTGTTGGTTCCTCTATTGTTTGTAAGAGCATTCATACAAACTTCGGAGTTGGGTGGTTCTTCATCCTTATCAAACCCTAAGTCAGAATCACCCCAYATAAATGTTATCATAGCCTTCTTAAAAGCTCTCTTGTCGCTCTTCTTGGACTATTTGTCCTTCTACTTTRAACAATCACGAATGATATTTCCTATCTTTCCACATTTAAAACATCCAGCAGTAGAATGGTTAGATTTCTTATRATTCTTTTACCTTTGAAATTCCTCCTTTGTTCACGGAGGGTTTTCTCAAATCGTTTGRCAATCATGTCAATCTCATCAGTTTCCTCTTCTATTGTTCCCTATAGTGCCACGCCTCTAGCTGGTTCCTTTTCAGACTTGGACTCAATCAACATTTCATGAGTCATAAGGGAACTAATCAGCTATTCTAGAGACAAGGCAGATAGATTCTTTKCTTCATAGATAACTGTTACCTAAGTTGTCCACGCATCTGTTAAATTGCGCAAAAAATTTCTCACAAAATTGTCATCAGAATAGTCCTTGTCATAAGATTTAAGATTATTTATAATTGTCATGAATCTAATTATATGGAGTGAGATATTGCGAGCAAAACCAAATATATTGGTGGATTGGATATAATTGCGGATGATCGAAGAACAAACCAAACTCACCCTTTGGAGTTTGTAAGTGACTGTAGAGGATATAACACCTAGTGAATTAGCTCGGATTTTGCGTGATATCGGAAATAAAAATCATGGTTGATAATTTTCTGACGCCAAAACATCCCAAGAGAGAAAACCCCATAGTGGTGTGCTACTCACCTTCCCGTAACACAAATGCAGGGTATTGCACCTGCAATTGACCACAAAGACCATGCCACCTGCAAACCAATCACAGAACCACCAAAACACCGAGAAGATCCGACCTGAAAACACCCACACAACCACTGTACACCATCGTGATGTACAAACCCACAATACAATGTCTACATGAACCACGCACCGATGGTTGTCTTTTCTTTTGATTGAACTAGAAGATTCATAATGTCCAACTTTTCCCTAAACATCACTACCAATTCAAGGGATGGGAGTCTTTTTCATCATTGTTTAAGCTCAATGTTCCCCTTGAACTCTTACCTGCTTTCTCTACGAACCATAAGACTTTGTCATTCCGTTTGAAAATTCTTCTCATTTTTCCTCATGTTTCCTCTAGGTCCCATACCACATACCTCCACAAATCACCTCAACACATGAAACCTATCACAAACTCATCATATCCACATGTAAGGAACCTCTACATGTGGAAGCCATTCTCAGACTAAACTCTGTATGATACCCATTATCATTGGAAGACATAAGCCAGCAACGGAGGTACTAGGACTCTCGATTAACAGGAGCTGACGAATCCATCTGACCAAGATGTGACGTATTACGGATGACAAGGTAAAGGGGCGTGCGACTGTGCCGAGAAACGACAATATAGAAGCGGAGCCAACAGAGTGGTGTTATTTAGTGGTGTTTGTAGGATGAGAGGAAAGAGAGGATATTGATGGTGTCATAATGGTGGGAGGTGGGGAAGCCGAGAAGTTGAAGCTGGTTCGAATGGAAACAGGGAGGGACGTATAGTATGGTGACACACCCACAATCACAAACTCAACTCCCACCAATAAACAGGTAATTCATAATCGTATTCTTTCGCTTGTCTTAACTCTGAATCTATTCTTTCCTTTCCTATGACGAACACAAACATCCCGGTATAATCCTTGAATTTATGTGAATTAAGCTTTGAGCTATAGTTATCCGTGAATGAAGAAAACTATGTTAATAATACGAAGAGTTACCAAACAATTGGTTCAGGCTACAACTTAATATGGGTAGTGATCTTATTAACATAAGCGAGGTTCTACATTTCAAAATACATGAAGCTCTCTGGAGCTGCTATGTCTTATTTTTAATAACCACTATATGAATAGACAATAAATAAAGCAATTTGAAGCTAATGAAATTCTACTTCGGGTAATTTCCTATTTTTTCAGATTTCCTTAAATATGAGTTGTAGATTCAGTAGGGCAGTTGTATTACCGTTTATCTTGAACTCTTGGAACATTTTGGTCTAATAATGAACTTCCTATCTCAATTAAAAGGAGAGGTCTGAAAGATTCTCAAACAAGCTATAAAGTATTCGCAACTAATCACAGTACACATACTAATACGCCCAAGTACTCCTAATACATAAGTGAGATTTATATGCATCTATTTCGAAATGAACAGCAAATACAACAGAGTAATCTACGCCACCTATCTTTTAATATTATTTTGCTAAATTTATATTAATTATAATAATAATAAACTGTTGACATACATATATAACTAAAGAAACTGGTTTACGTAATTCTTTAGCTGGGAACGGATGTAGATTAATTTAACTTTAATTCAACAAATACCATATAATTAAGTTTGTGAATGTGTTGTTTGTTCCACGAGGCTAAACCCACAACATCATTATTGCATCGTGGACGTATTCCTATGGTAAAATATAAAGATCTTTTTGCTTGTATCTTTACTCATTCCTCACTTGTTTTTCCTGCTGTCTACTTAGAGTCATCTATCAAATAGAACTTATCGTTCCATTACTTATTTCTAGATTCATAGTACCAGTGCATCTAAATTATCATAGATAGTATTGTAGTATCTATATCACCCATACATAATCATTCTTGAATGCTCACAGGCTGATTTCTCATATCACGGTTATTGTAAGATGTTATTATCAATACAAAATAGAATGAGTTCACCAAACCAAATATTCTTCATAAAATGATTATAAATAACCTTCTGAAGTTTGGAGAGAGAAATATGAGCCACAAGAGTGTACTTGTTAGAAAGAAATATACTATCAGTAACTCAAAACAACGGGACGAATAATCCTAATATTCGCAATAATTATCTAATTTTTTCTTTTTTTTTTTGACAAGGAAAACGAAGCTAAGGTTTCAGCCATCGGTGGAGTCTTAGGACCTTAGCCAGACACCAAATAGGTATCACTGCAAACTATACAATTAAAGTACTGTAAACACATTAATCTTTTAAACATTAATATCAATACTCGACTTTTGGTGATGACACTTGGTAGGTTAGGAGCAACACTCAGGTGAAAGAGAGAGGAGTGACATGAATTTCTTTTGTTGCAACCACTGCTTGATAGATTGAGAGGGTACTAAGGACTAGTTCGTGTCAAAGGGAGGCTGACATCTCATATAACACACGTATTCTCAACATTGGTTTTCTCAATATAGTCAGTTAGAGCTAAATGACACTAAAACAAAGAACTCACATTCTAAAATAAAAGAAAGTGAAGGACACCGAAATATAAACATACAACACACATATATACACGATGGATAACTGAGGTATATAAAGTATTGAACATTGCAAACTGACGCATAGGCGTATTTAATTGACTATAGAATAAATACTTTAGTGTATTCTATTACAATTATTTGATGAAATATTATAAGATCTGTGGAACAATTGTAATCTGTACCGCTCATTAAACACTATGATATAATACTTACGTTTTGTGTCTATAAAGGCGATACCACCGAATATTAATGTAGTAATAGGATAAGATACAACAGGTGGGATTTGATGTGTTTGAGGAAATTGAGTAGCTAAAGTCAAGTGATGCGCAGCCTACTCGTTTTTTGTATTATATGCTACATATGCTCCTTAAGGATATTTTTTGATGAACTTTGTATTTCTGCTTGTATAGCACATTTTAAATATTTTACTAGAACACTATTAAAACATATCTTATTAAAGTAGCCCTATAAAGTAATAATTATTCGATGAGAACCGTGATACTCCTAGGAAAAAAGTAATATTGATTATTTGTCAATCAATTATGTTGCCACTCCTTAGCCAATTGAATAACATTAATGATTAGACTAGACTTATGGAAGGAGTTTGCTAAAGTTAGTACAAAGCTCTACTCAACAAATATTAAATGTTTAGTGGAAGGTTCCATTAATCACTACAAGTGTCAACTCAAGTGTTGAGACGTAATGCATATATATATTTTCGACAAATTGGGAGTGTTCATTTCCAGCGCCTCCAATAGCATGTCTCCACTACTACCTTGTTATCCAATACTTAAATATCACATATTAATTCTCAATTGATTTTACTTTCTAGTCATTAATTAACTCTACATCTCAACATAAAAACATTAGAGAACTTGTAATATCTTTCAAAAAGAAAAGTTCTCGTCCATGGAAAGGGTGATACAATATAGAATCATATTTTAAACGAGACGACGTTAGAATCTTACTTAATTATTAGCTACCGCTATACAGACACTAATGAATGCGATCACCACAAGTTCAATCGGGCTTGTTGTGTGGTAAAGTGTAACCTAATGTGCATCAGAAGAAGTGGTGGGTGTTCGTGTGCCAGAAATACTGAGAGCAGATAGCGCTTGTTCAACTTTTACCCCGTTGTTATGGTTGTACACCCCTGTTATGTATCGAATAGGTAGTTTCCACAACACAATTACGCTCATTAAGTTGCGAGAGAACGCTTTTAAACACAATCAAAAAGATCTTTTTATTGTTATAATATACTTCAATATATTCCTTGTGAAAGTGTTCTTTGACCTACCTTACCTATATCAACGATGGTTTCCCTGTTTGTTACTCAAAGTGACACTTTTTAACCATTAATAGGGCTACTAATGAAATGATATCATTGTTCATCTGTCTCCCACTTTTTAACAGACCAGAGGCAAGACATACATAATGTAGACATTCAGATTGGGTCTATACTAACTCTATGCCTGCCCCACCCTTCTTCTAATATAAGAAAAATAATCCGAGCATAGTAAACATATCACAGGTGTGTTTGAAGTTATATACCTTCCGATTTGCATAGAATAGTATACAGGTCAATTTTAAAAATTAATACTTAAAGTCATATTTTTTCGTCAAGTCATTGGCAAAGATTTATATAATATTCGAAAACACTCTAAATTTATTAAGTAATCCCTTTACAATAAACAGTTGACTCAGTTTGGTAAACCTTTGAATACCACCTCCATGCCAAATACAAAACATTAAACGTGTTGTTAGTACCTAACATATATTTTAAGCTGAAACTTCTATTTCCCCTATGAATGAATTAGTTTGAACGATATAGAAATCGACATCTTTTTTGCCTCATTTCTACTTGAACACCGAAATCACTTATTACTATTGAGGAAAACAAATCATGCTAAAAAGGAGTCTTTGACATGACAACATATTCTCTTTGACAATGTTGAGAGTACAAGGCTTTAACCTGTAATCTCTTAATAGAGGTGGTGCGCTGCCTCATTTCGAGATCTAGGTGGATCTCAAATCTCTCTACTATTAATTTTGCTACACTCTTGTTCTACAAAATATAGAGAACCAACTGAATGCAAACTTATTTTCCTTGGAGAAACGAAAAGATCTTCAATAGGAAGAGGAAAAGTATAGAGACGAACTATCTATTGAGTAGTGCTCGGCTAATGTAGTAGCAACATTTTGGTACAAGCAGAGTTAGCTTTACTCTAGAAATAAAAATGTAGTTGAACGTCTACTAAGTAATCCCTGATATAGTTTTGAATAGTTGAATATCATTAACTAAGTAACCCGCAACCGACTAAAATCGAAAATGAATGAATTTATTCTTAATAAATTTTTATCGCCATTGATTTATATTTTTAACTTCTAGCACAATCAAAGTTAGTCAACATATAATTTGACTTAGATATGATTGATATGCAATAATATACTTTTATTTGCGTTCGAAAGTATATGATGTTTTGTATATCCACTGGATAGCTCTTGTGGTTCTGAGCTCTCGATGTCTCTCCATATCTATTTAATCGACTATGATGTGCTTTTCGCAGTTTAGAAGGCATGACGAAAATAAATTTAAAACAAGGTCAAACAATCTACTGTTTTTATGACGACGTCACCACAGTCATAAATATCCTGTACTTCTTCACTATATTATTTACCTCATTCAGATTAAAATCAATCCATGTTTTGGCTATCATACAGCATTCCATGCTCTTATTCGAGATCCTATGTTAATCCGTAGGGAAAGTAGTGGAGCTATGATGACAGTTCACTTTAATAGTGACAGTAGTTATTTTTACCCTAAAATCACTGTAAAATATTTCTATATAAATTAATAGCCAATATGTTAAGGCTTTCAACTAAAGAATTATATTACTATCGTCCAGAAGAATTTGGCAAAAGATCAATTAGGCATTACTGAGAAGTGAAAATCTCTGGGAAAGACGTGACTTCCTATCATACACTAGAATCCTCTTCCTTTCTATTTGAAGATCTGATTATTTCACATTACACCTTAATTGTCCAGTTCAACGTTAGAGTTTTTCACTCTGTTTTTCGAATTCGATTTCAGTTTGCAAACTCTTCTAGGTGATTAAACAACGCAAGCGTCATATCACTTTAACATTTAGCATGTTTTCCGTTAGCTTCTTTTTTTCCAGTCATGTAGTCTCACTAGTAACCTTGTACCAATTTCTATCTATATAATAAGGAATCACATACATAAGCATATTTTCCCTATCATATTATCACTATCTGTCTAATTTATTTCTGAAGTTTACCTTATGTTAAGTTACATCCTTCTTTCTTCAGGTATACTTTGGATGTGTGGTTCCCCCTTTGTTACTTGATTAGTGGTGGTTCTCTATGTTTGTAAGGAGATCAGACAAACTTCGGAGTTGGTGGGTTTCTTCATCTTATCAACTAAGTCAGTATCACCTCCACATAAATGTTATATAGCCTTCTTAAAAGCTCTCTTGTCGCTCTTCTGGACTGTTGTCCTCTTCTACTTTGACAATCACGATGATATTTCCTATCTTTCCACGATTTAAAACATCAGCATGAGAAGGTTAGTTTCTATGATCTTTTAACTTTGAAAATTCCTCCTTTGTTCACGGAAGGGTTTTCTCTAAATAGTTTAGGCAATCA
>SNQN01005295.1:29966-45489 GCA_008642245.1 Bassia scoparia | reverse complement strand
CTCAAGAAGGGGTAGATTGCAGTATTAAACAGTGTTGTAAGTTTTTCGGTTTAATAGACCAGTTGTAGAACCAGTCGCTTACTGAGAATATAAATGCGAGAAATAAACAACACAAAGATTTGAGAGAGTTCGACTATCTAATAAGTCTAACGTTCTCCACTCACTCACTCTTTTATTAATCACCTCAAATAACTAACAAGAATACACTTGATCTAATTATGCACCTATGGACAAAATTCCTCAACTTCACAATTATGGAAGTTCGACTCAACCACCCAACTATGGTCATTCAACATGAACATTATCCATGATCAAATTCCCCAGCCAACTGAACTCACATCCTGCTCAAAATGACAATCTCTACTTTGTCTCTCAAATATAAATAGCCTTATTGCTTAGAATGAGAGTAATTTAGTCCTTAGTGAGTATTGGATTAATTCTAGGTTAAGCTTTGAGAGAGAGAGAACTTTTGTAATTTAGATTTATGAAATATTCGTGCAAAAGTGTTAGGGTTTCAGTACGACAATCAATCTTAAGTAAGCTGTTGTTTCGCATTATAGAAATATGGTGGTGAGAATATTTTCCTTGGATAAATCGGTAATAATCAGGAAATTTCATACGTCGACGATGAATAAGATAGATTAAATCACATTTTACAATTTATATTTAATTGATATTGTCAATTTTTCTCCATATTTAATTCTTTTGAGCTTTATTTGTTATATATTTCGATATTACTCGTCTTGGGTATTTTTTGTGTCATTTTTGTAGGATATGAGAGTTTTACTAGAAGATTAACAAACATACATTATATGAAGTGATTTTAGCATCCATGAGAGTCGTGGCATAGCTTATTGAGGTGATTTTGAGATAAAATCGAAGAAACATCATAGTTTGCGGAAGTTCAGTTTGACGAACGCTCACTATTTTTGTCATATCTCAAAATATACTTATGGGATTTGAGCGATTTAATTTGCGTTGGAAACTAGATTCGAAGAACTTCTCAACGGTATGTTGCACGCCTCATTTAGATTCCTAAACCGCAATATATAGCCTCTCGAAGTCAACCTATTGGTCCAGGAGCCATAACCAATGCCCTATGGGTTTTTGCGAATTTTGTTGCTGCCATTCTATTTTGCCCAATGGGTTCACAAYGCCCTATGGTCGTGGATCAGCTATGCAATATGTCCCTTGATGTTTTCTTATTTCGTACTCCCAAAGACATTATTTTTCAACTCCAATTTAGAGAAAATATATATAGGAAAGGAAGTGTGTTTGGGAAGGGGATAGACACTTAGAAGACAGCAAAAAGGTACCACTTTTCTTCTCTTATCAACCTGGTTTTTCCCTATTTTTTTATTGTTTACACTTTTCAACATTCAAGCAATCTCCATTAATAGTTCAAGTATTGTTTCTTCATYTTTATTTCTTAATTTATCGTTGTTGATTATTGATTATGTTTTCTTTTATGAGTGCTTTAGTTTATTTGATTATGTGAGTATTTTTCCGAAATTCTAGGGTTAGGATGACCCCTAATATGGCTTAATTTGCAATTGAATTCCCAATTCTCAACCTTGATTAATTTACAATTCATTCAATTTAGAGTTRGTTTTATTATCATTCTTTGATTAGAAATAATATTGGATGAATGTGATTACGTTTGCAACGAAAGTTGATCCTTAATTGATTTTAGAACWCTAAATTGAGATAAAGGAAATCATCACGAAAGTATATGGTGAAATTTGTTATAATTTTAGGATGCTATGCTTAAAGTCCTTCAAAAGCTTGATTCCATGAAAAAAGGTAGGTTGGCTTTGTTAAGGAAGCTTTTGACTGATCGAAAGAAATCACTAGTGCTTTTATGGTACTTCCATCCTATGAATTGTTGATTAATTGATCAAGGGAAAAGGGAATTGCTTGTTGTTAATTCATGTAAGTGGGGATTCTTAAACCTAGATGTTTTACTTCTTTAGTTATCTTTAGTTAGTATTAGTTCCCAATTCTCTTTTTTATGTAACTTGCTCTACTAATTGTAATTCATACCGACTAATAATTGATTGAACCTTCTCTGTGGGATCAACCCTGACTTACGCTACTACATAGTTAGGAGGATTAGTTAGGTAAAATATTATCTTTGTTAGGTGCGCGACACGCCTTTCAACWGATTTTATGTGTTACCAAATAAAATCAGTACAATATACCATAACATACTTGTCATACTTAAGATATCTTCCTTGTACACAACCCTAGCCATCCGTGTATTTTCAAAATTATTTTGACGCGGAAATAAACTATCCAATAATGCGGATGTTAAGAAGTAAACATGAGTAGACTKGTTTGGAACTGTTCCCAAACTATTCCATTTAACTCAATTTACTTGTAGTTGTATATAATGAGTAACCAAAATAATTTATTATATTCAACTAGCTCATCTCTCTAATTTAACYTTTATAATACATTTAAACAATCCAAATACAACTTACATTGAATCTAAGACCGAAAAATATGTCTCTTGTATACTTGGTCTTCATGCAATCTTCAAGACTTGGCTTCATGAGCTTCGTCTTTGCATACATCAAACTTATAACTTTGTACCTGCACATGCAAACAGAAACTTACAAACAAATCTAGTTCAATGTGGCTTTTCATCATTCAAAACTCAAGGTAGGAACTCAACAAGCTATTTATAAGCACTTAGGAGCAATTCAAACAGTCAAATTCAAACTTGTAACCCCCACAATTAATGCACAATCAAGCTGAATCAATTTGAGTTAATTGTGATTATAATCACTTTATGCTCATATCAATTGATTTGCAACAGCTCTAAACTGATAAAATCATCATAATATTGCATTAATAAGACTTACAACAGACAAAATATCAACGCAAAAGATCGAAGAAAACTGCAAAGAGCAAACATTGAGCAAAGCGCAATGTGGACCACACGCACACCCAACGCAGCAATGAGGTACACATTCAACATCCTCAAAGCACGCGTTTCGACTCTTTGTTTTCCCGATTGCTCAATTTCCTTTAATCATTTGTCCTTCAAATTACCTCCAAATATTCATGCTCAGGTCCATTTATGATAAATGTTTCCACACAATCTCTCCCATTATAATCATACTCCATGTGTCTTTTTTTAGTTGCTACAATGTGTTTTCACAAAGGACCAATGAAAATGGTGGGTCTTCATCAATATAATAGTACATGAGATATGAGATGAATTAAATTAAACAATGGTTACTTCTATAAAGTTTTATGATAGGAAAAATGCAAAGTACATATATGTGAGGTAGATAATATGAAAAGTCTATGACAAACAAACAAAAATTAAGAAATTAGCAAAGTATTAGAACACCAAATAAGGAAAACTATAGAAAGTAAAAAGATGGACGGGAGTAACATTAACATATCCTATACTTAATTGCAACAATTACAAATAACATGCTTAAATGCTAATAGAAATTATATTAAATTGAATTCCTAGCTTAGAAGTTGTAATTACAATGCTCTATTTATAATTTACATAAGATTTTAATCATTTACACTATGAGATCATAAGGTACAATACACAACACGCACTAACAAGTTAGTACTTTAACCTCGACAACTTATGTCACACATGTCTGCATATCATTCATGAGCTTCTCAAGTTAAGTCAAACTTGGAAGAAGCGGCAACCTTTAACTTATATAGGTAATTTTCACACACAGTCACAAATTGAGCCTTTACCAAAGGATTTATTAGAATCTTTAAATTCATTCCTCTGTAATCATTGTAGAAATAGCATCACTATGAATGAATTAATATCGTGTCACTATCATCAATGAAAATCTATCCTCCATTGAATTTGAGATCTAACGTTTTATTACGACATCAATTGAGTTTCTTCATGAAGTTGTTAATAGTACTTAAACATCCCTTTGTATCATTTTGTTTCACTACACTTCTCTTGGAACGGTTTAGTAAACGATCTTGCCAAATTTAGTTGAGATAACAAACCAGCAATGGTTATACAACATCATTGAGCATTGGTAGAGAACATAGCTGCACTGTTGTGTAGATCATTCAGCTATATGCTTTTGCAATTGTTGATGCACTATCGCAAATATAAGCAAGACGGATGACTTGGGTTTTATCACCAAACAACATCACTCAACACATTCCTTATCACTCCGTTTCTTTACAACAAGAAGCTAAGGCTATGATTCTGATCCATAGTTGAATCGGTTATGCATGTTTGTCTTCTTTGAGGCCATGAAATTAGTACCTCCTCCAAGAAGAAACACCCATGCACTTGTGACGAAAATCTTCCTTATTGGAAATCATCTAACACCGTGTATCGTTTCTAAGATAGAAGCTTCACCGAGTATAGTCAACCATAGTCCATGTTTTCTTCAAATACGAGCACTCTCCTTAGAGCTTGCCAGTGCATCATACTAGGATTTCTAGTTATACCGACTTAGCTTACCAATAGCAAAAGCTCATATCCGGTCTAGCGCTAGTCATTGCATACATCAAGCTTCTCAACCAAGCTTGCATACTCCAATTGTCGCATTGGAGTACCAACTAATGAGGAACAGCATTAACACTGGAGTACGAAATGACTTCAGTTTGACTCATTGAACTTCTGAATCACTTTCTTAATATAATGAGATTGTGAAAAAGAAATAGTCCCTTCTCCTCTCACAATTCTTATACCAAGAATCACATCCACTTGTCCCAAATCTTTCATGGAAAAGCTACTTGAGAGAAAAGCTTTGGTTCTTATGAATTCATCCAAATCAGTTCCAAAGATATGCATATCGTCAACATATCATCAAATTTGTTATATACATACTTATCGGATAGATTAAWTTTGAAACCATTAGCAAAGACAACATCATCAAATTTTTGATGCCATTGCTTAGGTGCTTGTTTTAGACTAGAAAAAGATCTAACAAGCTTGCAAACCTTTGTTTCTTTTCCTTTGACTTTGAAACCCTCTGGTTGATTCATGTAVACTTCCTCCTCCAATTCACCATTAAGGAAACCGTTTTGACATCCATTTGGTGAATTTCAAGACCATAAATCGTGGATAACGCAATCAAAAGTCTAATGGTAGCTATTCTAGCTACTGGAGCATAAATATCAACGTAATCGATACCATACTTTTACCTAAAACCTTGAGCCACTAATCGGGCTTTATGTTTTAATATGGTTCCATCGACTCTTCTTTTTGTAACAAAAATCCATTTACAACCAAGAGGTTTGTGACCGGGAGGTAAATYCGATAGAATCCAAGTATTTAGGATCATTTACGACCYCTTACCAAAAAGAGRCATCATGAGACTTTATTGCCTCATCAAAGGATTTAGGATCCTCCCCCATATAGTAACAATATGAAATTTGAGTCTCAAGAGACTCCTTTGACCCTTCAACTAAATATAGTTGAAAATTCGGTACAAAAGACTTCTCCTTTCTAATTCTTTTCCTTTTCCTCACTTTCGGAACTGTAGTATCATGATCATTATTAATGTCATCTATAATGGAACTACTAGTACTAGGTATCATGTTCTTTTGTCTAGGAATCGATGAGAAATGTTTTTCATTAAATATTACATCCCTTATTTCTATCATGGAGTGAGTAGAAATATAATCATTATGGTCAAAGACATAAAACATATAGGCATTGTTGTTTTCAGCATAACCTATAAAGATGCAATCAATCCCTTTTTCACTCAACGTTTTATGTTTAGGTTCCGTCAATTTGACAATCGCTCTACAACCCCATACCCTAAGGTAATTGAGATTAGGCTTCCTTTTAGACCAAAGTTCTTATGGGGCAATCTTGTTCTTTTTATTAGGAACTTAATTCAAAATMTAACATGCTGTAAGCATTGCTTTACCCCAAAAACTGTCACTAAGACCCGAATTAGATAGCATGGAATTAACCATTTCTTTTAAAATCCTATTTTTCCTTTTCGCCACACCATTACTTTGAGGTGAGTAAGGTGCGGTTATTTCATGAATTATACCAATTGATTTAAAATAACTTGGATCAAAATATTCACCAACCCTATCCGTTCGAAGTTTCTTAATTTTCAAATTAAKTTGTAATTCCACTTCAGTTTTATAGATCTTAAAATATAATGAATTTCATGGAGTTGTTCCATAATAGGCCGGTCATTAGTCATCATAAAAAGATTAAAATTACTAAAAAGAAATTTCTTATTTGAAGCATCTTTGTAAATGTATTTGGCCTCCAAATAATCACAAAGTGCCTTTGCATTCTCCGCATTTTGATAGAGATCAAACAAGGAATCAGAAAGAGCATTGAGGATATGACCACGACAAACATAGTCATCGTTGTTCCACTTAGCTCACCTCCTTATCGTCTCAAAGGGCTCCTCCTCATCATCTTAGGGAAGTGGTGGTCTTGGTGTTGCGAGTACATACACCACAGTTAAGGTAGTCAACAAGAAATGCATCTTCTTTTGCCACCTCCTATACCCCACACCTTCAAACTTAGCCAAATTTTGGAAATTCAAACCCATGTCATTGAGTGATGAAGCCATATTCGAAATAGAGAATGGAAATCAAACTAATCTATTACATGAATGGTGCATAAGTCAAGCATCCAATGTGTGTGACCCACACACCAAAAATCCGTGACTCACGCATTTGCCTCTACTACCTTGAATAAGTGAGTCACACATTCGACCCTCGAGGCATGCGTTTGCTTAATCTTTGTTTTCCCAATTTGTTCAATCCCCTTTGCCTCGTTTGTCTTTCAAATTACCGCTCTAAATATTCATTGCTCAAAGTCCATTTATGTATAAATATTCCAACAGATTTAATGGCTAATAACAGTGGCCATGAAACCTATAATGTAGAAAACATTATTTGGTTTTATTATTGTTTCTTCTTTCCTAAAAAAAAAAGATAAAAATAAAAAAAAAGGCCCACGACTAAGTTTCCTTTAGTCAAATGTCGATGCACTTTAGAGTTTAGCCTCTCCTATAGTCTTTGAATGCCTGTTTGATCTGGCTATATGTTGGTACGTGTACAAGCCTTGTGCAAAATGGATATTGTGATTGTGACTTTTGAGCACTTATAAAATGCAAGTTTGTACAAATTTAAAGTGTCATGTCGCGACTGTTTACAATTTGTGACGATCAAGCAGGATATAATGAGTACARCCGTACAGGCGGGTCTGAAGTACTGTGTTGCTTGGGAGTTTGGAGAATTTTAAATTTAACACAAGCGGCAATCWACCAAGCATTAAAATCAATCTATCTTCATATTGAACTGAAAGATAGATGAGAAATTCCTTTCCAATATTTGGGATATCATGACAATTGACAAATACGTCTCAACTTCGTCCTAAACTTTTTCAAATTGCTCATTTACTTTATAGAAACACGCCGTGACAAAGTTATAAGCTAGTAATAAAAGTTTGGCTGCCTGTGTCTTCAGCAGGGTGGCATGTCTGAAGGCGGAGGCAGCATTCGTGATTCAAGGTCGTTTCCATCCTCCACGATGAAGGTAGTCATCATGCCCCATGTAGCGTGACGTTCAAAGTGGCAATGCATATACCAAACTCCTGAACAAGGTTAACATTAAACGAGATTTCAGAGTTGGAAGATAGTTTTTTTATCAGCAATTAAGACAAACAGCTAGAACCTACATACCAGGGTTGTGAGCTCTGAATCTGATGGCAGTCCAGCCATTTATGGGCACGATCACAGTGTTCTGCAAGGGAGGATCCACCAAGTTATAGTTCCTCGGGTCCTTTGCTTTATCAAAATTTCCAAATCCGGAACCCACAACGTAGAAACTATGTCCGTGAAGATGCATCGGATGATCTAGTCCAGCAACCAAATTTGTGCCTTGAAAAATCATCTCCACTGTGGAATTATACTTCAGAACCCTTACTTGTGTGCTGACACTCGACACTTCAAGGACTAAATCTTGATATTCAGCAGTAAAATCAAATATCCTAGGGGGATATCCTGGAAATTTTCTCCCATAGACGCCGTTAATATGATAATAATAAGCCCTTAAGATGTCAATTTCAGGAAGAACAAAGCTTATGTTGTTCATGCTTGCAGCAAACTTAGTCCCATTGGGACCCTCACAAGTTCGGTCAGCTGGGCACGGCAACATGTTCACTGAGACAGTAGAATATATCCGGTGATCAATCTTTAACGGAACATTTACTGGATATTTTTCACTGCCTAAGCTTTTTAAGCTACTGGTGAAGGAATAAGACGCGTTAGTGTCATTATAATGTGGGAGATAAGGCAAGGATGGAGATGAAGATGGAGACTCGTCATAATAAGTTGTTCCGTTATCATACTCTAGAATTGCAGTGGTTGTGGTGTTATCGAAACTAAGACGAGCATTACTAGAGTATGCTCTAGCAGCAACATAATATCGACTTGGGAGTTGGTTGGCTTGAATTACAACATCCATGGTTTGACCTGGGCTTATTGATATGAAATCTCTGGTTAAGGGCTTGGTGTAGCTTGCATCTGTGCCAACAATGGTGATTGGATGTTTTTCGATGGCCAAGAACAAAATTTGGTTCAATGCTGCATTAATTATACGGAGTAGAATTGTTGCTCCCTGATTTACGTGCAGCTTGAATGTTTCTGCAAAATACATCACCGTACCATTCATTTTGATGTGTCAGCCCTGTGAAAATTTTCTGCAAACCTTCTGATAATATTGCAGGTATGGTTGAACAGAAAAACGAAGAAATTTATACAACAAACCAAAAATTGCTTAAGAGATGCACAAACCTTCATTAGAGCATGGGTACAAGCCACCAGGTTGACCATTGATTGTGAAAGCATCCGAAACATTTGGTGCTCCTCCGGTGGCACGAAATTCGGTGTAAACCTCAAAGATATCCCTTTTCCACCATTCTCCTGGTCATAAAACAGCCCATTTATGGTGCATTAGGACTTAGGAGGGATCATAAAGAAAGAGCATTACAACAAGGAAATCTGACAACAACCGGTCCAAATAAGAGGTAGTAGGTATGAAACTTTGTTGGAGCAAATGGCAGTGAAGCACCTAATAGAATAGGCACTTCAAGATCTGGCTTTGGAAAAGGATAAGGAGTTCCAAGTTTTGGATAGATTATAAAAGCTCCATACACGGTTGCTCTAGACCAATCGCTATGAGCATGCCACCAAAGAGTCCCTTCCTCTTCTGATAAGAGTACAGTTTGTGCAAAATTTCCACCCGGCTTTACTGGACACTGAGTTATGTACGCCGGTCCGTCTGACCAAGGATTCCTAGGTTGTTTTACACCATGCCTACCAAAGAAAAATCCGTAACAATGAATATAGATGATCAAATTTCGAGTTATAGTGTGTCAACTCTTTTTAATTCTATCTAGGGAAATATAAATGCCATACATACATACCAGTGCATGGAGATGTTGTATCTGCTAAGGTTGATAAGTTGGACTATAACCACGTCACCTTTGCGTGCRTAAATGGTTGGTCCCGGAAATTGTCCATTGACAGTGAGAATGGACTTTGTTCCACAGAGTCTAGTGTATGTTGCTTCTTTCACCTACACCCATATTATTATGGAAATTAAACGTTGCTCATCATATGTTTCATTACATGTATTACATTATTTATAGCTAAAGCAGTAAGACAAGAACATAGATACATACATAAATTACCACATTAAGGTAATAAGGCGCAGTTTCATTCTAATTGATATCGGAATACTTACAACAAAACGATAGGACAATCCGTGCGAATGCAAGGCACCACCAATAATGAGAATCGACCCTAACAGCAAAAGCAAAATGGAATGCATCTTCTGGACCAGCATTTCTWACTAAGAAATGAAGTCGTATAGCTAGCAGTGCCTCYTAGCATAAAAATGTGTATTTATTAAGATCAAAGGAACTTAATATATAGATTTTATTTTTGGAAAATTGTACCGCGTGTACAACTGAGGAATTTAAAAATGCACKGTGTATCCTTTAAAATATAAAATGAATGGTGTGCCCTTAACACAGTAAAGACTAAGGACTAAGGTGTATATAATATGAACCAAATAATATAAACGTCGGTGTAACCTATCCAACCTTAAAGGGCGGGGTGGTACACCGTACTGTACATTTTAAAGATTCGTCAAGTGTACATCGTACAATTTCTGTTAATCTTTAAAGCAATAATTTACATTCAATTAAGGATAAATTGCTAATCTAAGTATTAAGGAAAATGTCATGGTGTCCCCTCTTAAAAGTCGTTTATACCCTTAATGAATTTTGAAAAAACATGAATTAATCCGTCTAAATTACTCTTTTGCTTATTAAGTGATTAAAAATGAAAATTACATTTATTATGTAACTTAATTAGTGAAAAGCTTTAAACAATGAATTGAAACACTAATGATTTTTAGGTGTTAAGAGAGCCACAAGGGCGAGGGTGAGAATCAATCTCATACCGGATYTCTTGAAATCTGGAGGAAAGCT
The DNA here is from genome assembly GCA_008642245.1 of Bassia scoparia. NCBI lineage: Eukaryota > Viridiplantae > Streptophyta > Magnoliopsida > Caryophyllales > Amaranthaceae > Bassia > Bassia scoparia. The sequence goes on along the minus strand of SNQN01005295.1, from coordinate 34,997 downwards.
TTAACCACTTGAGYTATCCCTCACTCTCTATTATTAGCATCTATTATAATTGTTCTTTTGTYCAAAAATGTGTATATTTAGTACTGTTATGGCCTTATATATTGCAGGAAGGTAAGCATAAAAATTTATTTCATCAGCCCATCTAATTGGTCACTAGTTTTTATGTGCACACGATTTGTGCTTAAGCTTTCAAAATTGTATTTAATCATTAAAAATAATTATAAAGTATGTATCAAAATAAAATGTTTATACTACGTAAGTAATTAGCAATACAATTTTATTGAATTGTAATTGTTTTTGTAAAATATGACTGGACATTCATAATAAAATCATTAGTGTATTAATTCATTGTTTAAAGTTTTCACTAATTAAGTTACATAATAAATGCAATTTTCATTTTTAATCACTTAATAAGCAAAAGGGTAATTTAGACAGATTAATTCATGCTTTTTCAAAATTCATTAAGGGTATAAAYGACTTTTAAGAGGAGACACCATCTTCGTCCCCCCTTCCCTTATATAATAGAGATTAGTGGTAAATTAGATATTTGAAGCTCTAGTTAATGTCAACTATATCATTGTCAACTTTACTTAGAGTTGAAATGGCAAGAACTAAAACAAGATAATAAAAAACCAGAAAGCTTTTAGAAAAACTTTATAAATACAGATTGGGTACAAAGTACGGTAAAAATTTAACGAAAATTTCCACCAAAAAATATAAATAAATTTACAGAAAAGCGCTTAACTTTTTTTTATTTTTTTCCCTTTTGCAATACATAATGTTCAATTGCTTTAACGTAACTTTATTTTAAGCTTCAATTGGTTTTATTTTTTGAAAAATTTCAAATGKTATCRTTAAAGATTAGAAAATTCTATTTTGTAGCGTCAAAAAAATTATTCCAAACGTTATCACAAAACTTTTGTCAAAGTTTAAATAGCACATATATATTTGAAGTTGCGACGACTTTGACTTTATCAASATAATATGATCACTCTTTCAAAACACAAAATTTTCAATGTAAAGCCAAATTGTAAACCTTTGGCTCATTAGATATCATTKTGTTTTTTGGGTTTTTTTTAATGTTATATAATGACATAAAAACWATATAAAATTTGGACAAATATAATCCAATCTTAAAAAGGGTGGATCAGAAGAAAAAAAAGATGTCTAATCAATCCATTGGATTTATTAGGAATTTACTAAWGAAAAAAGGTATTTCAAMATAGGAAGAGTAGTTCGATTTTATCCCTCTACAAATCAAACAATAATGAACATTAGAAACATTAAAATTAGAATTATATGGTTGAAATGTTACATGTGATCTGAAGAAGAAAACATCTCAGTATGTACTACTACCTCTGTTTTCTTGAATGCTATGCTTTGAACAAAATATACATAGTACATCTAGAAAAACAGAAAAAGTATTATTATATGCTAAGGTTAGGTCGTGCGTTTGTGATTTTAAAACGTAAGCTAATTGTACATTGCAAAGAGTCAAAGATATGTCATTAATAAAGAGCGGTTATTGTATGTAAGTGTTAGTCCTGTTGTAAGTATTCGTCGCGTTCTGATTGCATGGTCTTGTTGAGGCACGTACTTCTTAGTATATAGCTACATATATAGGGATGTGGGTGCATTATGGTTGGAAGATAAAATTAGTAATTCTAAGCTAGAATTACATTGTAATTAAACATGCACTAGTCAATCGATGTATGAATTATGGTTATAAAGAGCTTTCATAATCCCAAAAATGGCATAACTTTTTTTAAATGCACTTGTGAACATGCCATCTAAGTCGTAACAACTCATATGCGGCATTTTGATATAATATTATGCTATTATTATTATTATCAAATATGAATTGTCTCCAATCACTTGAAAAAGGGCATGAATCTTGGTTTCTAGACTAGCTTAATTACTACATTGAATTTAATGATCCATAACGTGGGCTTAATGATCGTCTAGGAATATAATGGAAGCCAATAGTCTATGCCAATTGCGACATACATCAACGAATCACAAAGTGAACAGATTCTTAAACGATGCATGTGTTGGACTGAGTGCASGCCGCTTTTTGGATTTGTTTTTTCAAATTCGATATTCATAATAGGCGTCCTGCGACGTAATATAAGAATTAAATACATTTCCTAAAATGATAAAAAAAAAAWATGAAATGCATGTCAAAATCACACGTCAATCAATGTAATTAGTGTTTAAATTGTTTGTACAATAAATGGTAGTGCTGACGTGACAGATGTTAATGGGCCGGTGCTGGTGGTGTTGAACCTTTCCTCTTCGTCGGTACGTACCTACAAAACAAGGTGGATTACCCTGGGGAACCCAGGAATAGCCCCTTCGATGGAGGTGTCAGAGACAGTTTTCAGAGGAAGTCTATGAATTTAGAGTGTGTTTGGACATTACCTAGGCTGGTAGGCTATTTGGTACCTTATATACCATTTAGAGATGACATGTGGCAGCTATTTTACTAGGACATGTGCCATATATAGGCTTTTGGTTAGTGTCATGCTCATGAAGCTCCATTGACCATGAGGTGTGTATTGATCCAACCTATTAAGCCTTTTGTACTTGCATTGAGTCCATTAGTCATTATTTGGACCTCTATTTTCTTGCTTGCTCTTTAGAGCATGCAGTGTGACATGCCATTTATCCTCCTGTTTAATTTCAAAATCATGCACTAATTGTGATGTATCAGCATTATAATATTTTTGAAGTTCCTAATTTAATTTGGATTTCAGTTGTTGATTGCACAACATTGAAAAGAGAGTTGCGAAGGTGTTGATCTAATGTGGTGAGGAACTTACTGCTGTTAGTTTTAGTTTTGAATTATATCTTAAAGAACTCATTTTAAGTGTATGTCAATATTGTTTGGAGGGCTTTCTTTTGGTTCTCATGAACTTCCTGTCTCTCAGGTATATATTTGGAGAGTAGGGTATTACCATAAATGAAAGGAGAAGAAATTTTCCAATATTGAGGTCTACTCTATCTCAGGTATTTCTCACCTAAAAGTTGTACTTATAGTTGTATATTAATGATATCTTATTTTTATCTCTTAACTTACAAAGATCTATGTCTTGATGTTGTCTCATAAAGAAATGGATTTACTAGAACTACAGGCTTGTCTGTAAGAAGATGAGCGACACGGAAATGGGGTGAAATGGGAAATTCTTTTGGTTAAAGAGATTTGTAGGAAATGAATAAAAGGTTCGCATTTGGAGGGTTGTCATTTAATTGTTTGATTACACAAAACTAACTAGTACTGTTGGAGTACTCTCTTATGCCAAAAATAATTTGATGTATTGTCTCATTTGTTGTAGGTATTTTGTCCAGAGGATGCTTACAGTTGAAGAAAAGAACGAGGTTCGTGACAATGGCGAAGTCTTTAGAACAGTATCTTGTTTCCAGCTATAGATATTGACTCTATTTGGTATAGGTGTAGCATGATGATATTGGTATCTTATTTCATGTTATGCACATGTGTTATTTTGGATGATTTCTATTTACTTGTAGAACTTGGAACTTTTTAGTGGCATTTGGATGATATAATCGTATCGATGTTTTAATGTATGATAATTGGTGGTGTATTGAATATGAGTTTTATGAAACAGATTTATATACTGCCGAATTCAATACAAATAATTTTGTTATATACTTATAGTCTTAATGTAATGACAAATATATGTGATTACAAATGTTCATTTATTAGCCTATATATATATATATATATATTTATATTTATATAATATATTAATAATTATATATATATATATATTAGTATCTATAGTAACCATATAATTTGTTATTTGTTACAAATGCATCTTTATTGTAACCATAAATCGTGTTGTAGTTACAATAAATTACTTTAGGTACCATCAAATATTGTGCTAATACCTATATGTTTTTAGGTACCAACAAAACCAAAATCAAAGTGAAAATGATTATTTGTAACCATCATTTAAAAAGTGGTTACAAACATGAATTTAACCATTCATTTTGTTTACAATAAAAGACTTTAGGTAATTCCACAACGAGTAACCATCGATGTGGTTACCTAAGCCCACAATGATGGTACCTATGACAATTTCCACTAGTGATTATTGATAAATAGATTAGTGATTAATTGAGTAATTGTTTTGGTTTAGTATAATTAAAATAAGTTAATATTTTATAAGGTATTTATTCATTTTTAGGAAAAATTTACTAAAAGGAAGAAAAAGAAGTGTAGGATAATGTGAAACATACTATAAAAGGAAGTGTAGCGAGTATTCTGAATGGAAAAGTACGACATGTGATTAACATTTCTACATGTTAATTCATTATGTCTGGGGTTATAGGTTCCTACACCTGTAGGTTGTTAACAACTTGCCATTATGAAAATACAGTACCATGTCACACGTTTAAACCTTGTTCATTTAAGTCAGTACAAGTACCAGGTCACACGTAAAAACCCAACTCATTCGAGTCAGGTACCAGTAATCTATCATCCACGTATTCCTGCTCAAATAGCAGGTACCTATTGATCTTTCACCAGGTTCAAATGAACTTTCAGTTCAAATTATCAATTTTTTGTCTCTTGCTTCTACCCTTAGAGGTTATAAATCGGTCCTCTAGATCAAATTTAGTCTTATTGACTTTCAGCGTCAATATCATTAAAGCTTGAAAATTAGTGTCTCTTTCTTTTGATTTACACTAAATTGCAAGGCTAATGTCGAATTCATCGCATGAAAAAAATATAATTCTAATAGAATAAGTCTCGAAAGCAGAAGATAGCCTGAAATCAAATGTCACTATATCAACAAGAAATCAAGGCACTTCATTTCGATCTTTGCAAAAAGGCCAGATAGGTTTCGTAAGCTAGTCTACTTAAATATCTTCCAAATTCCTAATCTAATTAAGATAGAAGAATCAATTCTCGCTTCAAATCTTCTTATAGTTAGACTAGTGACTAGGGAGACCCTGTAAATCCAGATAGCTGAGAATGCATATTACTACATCTGTGGAGGGGGGGGGGGG
>SNQN01005295.1:6988-18250 GCA_008642245.1 Bassia scoparia | reverse complement strand
ATAACTGATGAACTTTGAGCTTTGTAAGCTGTCATGCTCTATATCTTGGATGCGATACTTCTTTGAAACCAGTGAGAAGGATAGGGACATGAGGACTAGAAAGAAAGTCGAGAAGAAAAATCGGGACGGCAGTGATAGTCAGGAGGAACCTGGAAGAATCAGTAGTCGTAAAAAAGGGAGATAATGGATAAGGGAAGTGAATCGAGGATATAGAGAGAGAAATGGAAGGATTTAATGGAAAAAATTAAGCTAATACAGGGAGAGGTGTGCGACTGAGACTATAAGAGTGGTTCGTCGACATAATCCACGATGAGCGGTAGTTCCTAATGTAACGCAGAGCCAACATACACAGTGTGAAGATACCGCTGACCGAGTGAGTACACTCTGAAAAACACAGCCACGTAAAGATTCACTTGTGGGTTGCGCAGAGGTCTGATGGACACAGAGAGCCAATATGCGTCAGCGCTGAGATTAATAGTAACAACACCTTAGTAAATAGTGTTATTTTGTGAATGAGGTGATAACATGTTTATCTTCTTACCATATAACAACTTTGCAACCACCGAAACCATATTGAACTCCGTCTTTGGTAAATTTGTTTTAGTCTAATATAGGTGAGACAGATAACTTGCTTATCTGTTTTTACAGTGTTGATACTAACAAAATATTATTGTGAATCTCTAAGTTTGTGCTGGTTATATTTTGAGAGAGTGCTACATTAATTACAATCTCCAATGACACTGAAATCTTTTCGTTATAATACATTAACCTAACAGGTATAGCGCATACCATAACTCCAGAACAAGTCAACAATGGTCTTATATCAGAAGGAATAAGGCAAGTTTGAGTGATCATAAGAACAACAACTAGGAAAAAATATTAACCTGTCCTTTTCTCTCTCTTAGAAGAAGTACTCATGCGTGAGATCGTGCTCTTAGTAGTTGAGCCCCTATGGTCCAATCTCCACTCGTTCTTCCTAGAAAGGAAAAAGCCGGTAATTCTGAATTGAAACAATTTGAAATACAATCGGAATGCAACGCCGGAAATTCTAGTGGATAGTCTTAAGCAGCGAGGATAGAAACACAACTACTAAAAACCAAGTCTCCCCGCTTTTTTCTGCGACCCTCCTATCGTCGGGGTCTTATTGGACTACAGGACTTTTCTGGCAATTAGCTGCGATGAGGTCTGAATATGAGGCTTCTATACACACCTACTTCGCCGGCATCTCTCACCCTCTCCGGTTTCTCGCCCTCACCTCGGTTCGCGGTTTATACTCAATTTCTTCGCAATTCTGTGTTTGAGGGCCCAAGGTTTACAAGGAGTCCATAACCGCTCGGATCTAATGAGAAGAGAATCTGCTACTGTTTGGTGGGTGAAGTATGGTTAACTGTACTTATAATGTGATTTGTACTCCTAAATTTGATCCGTTGAGATTGTGTGAAAATGGTTGATAATGAGAGAATGGAGAAAATGGAGATATAATCGTGTCCGAGGGTGTTACAACTATTCTTCGTCGCATGAACTAGGTTTCAGGATGATAACAGAATTAGCCCCACCTGTCTTGCGCGAACAATAAAACGAACGTACTTGTGGCTTCTATCTCCTATGGGAGAATCTTGGAGAATGGTATGACGTAGTATCCGAGAGATGTTGGGTGGTAGAACATAAAGGAACTGAATACTAGCTCAGCGACACCGTCTCGCTACTCCTCGATGATATGGGTACAGAATGGTTAATCAATGAGATGCAGAATATTGGATAAAATTCTGTGTCCTCGTCTGATCTTGACGATGAATTACTGCAGCAATCTGTGTGCTGGCACCCTTTCCAGCTGCAGGTCATGCGTGACATGTAGCAGTGTCATATCGCATAATTACACGCATAATTGGGATCCATTAAAGTTTCTCATCGCTCTTCTTTAGCGGAGCGAAGGGTATTAAAATGTCGCGTACACCCTCAAGCTGATCATGATGGAAGTAAGGGTGAAAACAGACAATTGCTCATGCAGCTTGATGTAAGACATTTATGATATCACTGCACACAATGACTGAGGACCTCTCGAAATGACTGACGAACCATTGAGCACATCTCCGCGTATTCACATAGACAATATGATGACTTCCAACACCAAACTCCCAATATGAGGATGATTAATTGCCAACTGACTCCTTAATGTGAACTTCAGTCCCTGTGGGTCTTTGCGGTACATTTTGGCAGGATAGTACCTTGAGCCTATTAGGAACTCACAGGTAACTGCGATTATTCATTGATGCGTGCGAACACCACAAACACTGGGAGCTCGCACGTGTAATGGGGTATTCCTACAGAGTTACATCCTTTCACCAGAGGACGGGGCGACTCGGCTAATTGAGAGGAGGTGACGCCACTAACATAAAAATTTTCGGAGCATTTGTCATCTACATAGGCCTGACTATCTAGAATGCAGGTTTGATATCGACTCAGTTGTTACTGGTTCTACTATTTGCAGCGGGAATTATTAGGTTAAAGCTGCTTAGTGTGGTGAGACTATGCATTAATCGGATACAATAATGAGACAGTTAGAATAGGACAGCAGGCGAATGATTTCTTGACCACACTAAGTGTCGAACTCTCCAATACTGTTTGTGCATATGTTAATCCTTAAATCGCTAGTCTTACCAACGTTTGTCATAAATTACACTCACTTCCTACTTTTCCGAATCTGAATAAGATTAGTCCAATCCCGTGTCACTCATCTCCTCTATCGCCGTGAAGATCTGTCACCACCACAAACCAATAAACGCCCACCAGATCAATCTCTCTAAGTATCCCATTTCGGTGCCAATGTGAACTCAATCACAACAACCTCTGGTCACTTGACACACTCATCGTCGAGATATATTCTTAGCTAGCGCGCGAATCTGCACTTCATTTACCCTAGTTGAGTTTAGAGATGAGTCTCTGAAATTATAATTAGTTATCAACTCTCTCGTGCTAAAACTTCAACTACCTGTCTACAGAAGAGGTGAATACGTGTGTAAAGTAGTTTGGAAGTCTTTGCTAATATATGGCACGTGGCGTTCTCTATAGTGCGTATATTTGCAGTAGCGAAGGTAGTATAGCGACGGAGAGCACTTATAGGTACTGCTTTTTCGGTTCTCGAAGACAGTTTATGAGAACTCTTTTAAAGAACTACCGGAGAGACATACTCACATCATGGCGTATATGTGAGAATGCACACTCCTTATCTGAAAATATTACTAGCAGCTAAACGAATCCTACACCCCAATAAATCCTAGGAGGGTCTTCGTCGGAGGCTTGAACAACCCGTTTCACCACTATGCCAATTGCGACTAAATTGGTGTCATTTCAAAGAGAGTGGCCACGAACCATTGATATATTTGTAAGAGAGAGTTGTCACAAAATTGAAATATAAAGGAAAACAGATAAGTTATATTGAAGTTCCCTTAATAAGAATGTATCTAGTTATACATAACTCGACCTAACAATTACATTTTAGGCACATATAATTAGCCTCTGACCATAACCTTAACCTTAGCTTGCTCTCTCCTCTAACTCCGTCTCTAAGTAAATACTCTACCTAGTATCTAACTTACAATTAAAACGCTAATTCATCCTGCGTCAGACAGAGGTGATCAGAGTTGTAGAAGAAACTCTTTTAGGGAACTACTTCGTCTTTAAAAAGCCATGAGCAAGGAGGCATAGTGTTGGAAGCCATACTATCCCCAACCTGGCGATCGTAGTTGTGTCTTCAACTCCGTTCACAAGAGATTGAGTCACCTAATACTGTCCCGAATCAAATCCATATCAAGAGGCGAGAGTGCGAAAGTCACCTCCAAACCTCTAATGCATTATAATACTTTACAGAACTACTTAAAGGAATTCTCTCATTCGTAAAACCAGAACTATCTTTCCATATGATTCGTTCAAATCATTCACTACTATACAAAGACTTAGACCACGTCTAGAATCTTTCTTTTCCATCAACTGGAATGTTTTACAGCGAGATGATCTAACTACTGTAATGGACCTTCTCTTCCTCTAGAAGAAGTGTCCGCGAAAAACCTGCTTTGCAGTAAAAACCACATCTCACGTCACTCTGAGCTCCGACTAAATCCCGTTTTCATTGCATGACAATCCCACTATCGTCTCTCTCAACAGTGTTCAAGAAGTGTATTGCTCTCATGCTGTTCACACATCGTTCATCACTGTTAATTTTATCCGATACCATATGTACTAACTGTTCTTATGCATAACTGTATCTTGTGACATCACCCAACCTCATTTCAAAAACACGTTAAGAGGTACAACTTCAGCATCAATGCTAGGTGATGCGTCGGAGATGTCGCATTACCTAATTGTTGTTTCAAATAGACTCAGCAAGTGACAGTGTTTAACCTGTCCTCTCTTCCTTCAGTGTGTGATGATCATATTGAGCATGGATATTGCGTAAGATGTATTACCATCTAACTCACTACCTTCGGTAAGTGAATGAGAAATTCCTGTGTTTGTTGATGTAACTTGTTAGCAAAAAGCTTTATGAAAGCACCCTGCTAACTCACATGAATTGCTCCCAGACCACCAAAGTCCTTCCAAAAAAGGACTAATTGGTTTTAATAGGTAAGCCTAAGGTCCTTCCCAATTCTAACTCTGTTTCGATTGCTGCGAGCAATACAATAAATTTCGCAACAGCTGTAAATTAAGAGTGCGCTTTGGTACTGCTGCTCAAGGAACTATAGAGATTAGGCAAAGGATTCACATATATCCAGCGACTGGCTTTTCTAGTCCAGGTTTCTTACAAATGGAATACGCAGGAACTGTCAGGACTAAGTGCCTACAACTTAGTCTACTCACGACCCCAAAGACAACCTTTGCCTTCTCTCGTTTGTTCCTGTTAGGGAGAACTCAGAGATATGGTCTGACTAAGCTGGAAGTGTGCCAGTGCATCAACAAAAATCAGGGGTATTCTCCTCGCCCCTAGGTACTACTAATGTGATTAAAATAATTATCTTTTTGGTAATATGTGTTAAGGGAGGAACCAAGCTTAATATCTTTGACATAAACAAAATTACATAAAAGTCTCTAGTCAATATCAGAATCAGACATTTTAGCCATCAAGATCCCAACCTCTGATGATATTTTCGTGCTTCATGGTGAACACTAGACAGCAGTAAAAGTCCCTCACAATTAAACTTAGTGAATCCGCCTACTTTAGTTCCTGCAGTTTCTGACCGTGTTCATGGTTAGTGTGAGTTACTCATTATTCTAATACCCCTTCGAATGTGAGAGAGCTGACTAAGGTTGTGATTGCTTTGGCGAGAATACTCCGTCCTTCTGTCTCTTCAGCGTGAATCATTGAATGTTTGCGTCTCACAATGAACAACCTATTCTCACTAGTGAGTAGATTTTTGACTACATTTACTCGTATCTCCCTCAACTCTTAAGGCGTATAGCATCGTAATTCTGGCTCTGCAACTGCTTTGTGTACTTATTGTGTTACTATCTAGCAGAATAGGAGGTATGGCGCTTGACCCTCTGGTTAGAGTCTGTGAATTTTCTGAACCAAGTATGATTTGAGGAGCCCTAGGCTGTGATTATCAACAGTGTCCCTATGACATTTCTTAGTCGCTGGACTGGGTGGCATTAGTTTGATTATACGCATCGTGCAGCCAAGAGCCCATGTGAGTGGTAGATGAGGTGAGCGAGGGAGGAGACTGTCTCAATAATATATAGAAGAACTTCCACTGTTTGGAATTGTGTCTGGGAAACTTATTATAGACAGACATTACTGATCTGAGGCTTCACCTACACCCTGAGCACTCTCCAAGTCGTACAAGATGACAATGGCTGGAGGAGTATTTCACCCAAGTTAGGGCGCTCCTAATACAATCCCAGGTGTTTATTGTGAAAACAATTAGTTACAAGTCCAAAGCCTCGAATAAAGATAGGAGTTCCTCGTTGCAATAGTCTGTACAATCAGGAGGCTCTGTTCAACTGTCTTAAACATCATGTATTACCTCTTCCCCTGTACAAGCTGCATAGCTCTTTCGCATTGGTCTCTGTATCTTGTTTGAAGAGCGCCTGGCTTGCTGTTGACAAATCTGCTTAAGTAGCGAGTGTGGCCCTCTATTAATTGTGAGCCAAAACAATTCTACAGGTGTTCCGATTCTTCAGGACTTATCTTTGGTGTGCTCTATGTCCATTCTAGCAGTTGTTCTTTTATGAACAGCTGTGTCAAATAGCTAGGTTTGGTAATTGTATTTGATCTCGCACAAGCGTATACTGTGTTACTTATTGTTTCTGGCTTTGATGCACTTTTAATATCATCAGACTCAAAACCATAACAACAATCCTTTAAGGAGCATCCTCAATCCATCTCAATGAGCGTTTTCAGAGCAGTGTTTAATTGAACCAGGCGCATTCTAAGGATAGTGCGCCTCAGCCTTCACGAGTTGCTTTTTTCAGGGGTGCCCCAATAAATCGTCAGGTGTAACAATTAAGGATCCCAGAAAGCATACAGTTGGATTCGAACCACTGTTGTGTTTCGAGGCCGAACACTAAATGACTCCGTAACAAAAGAACGGCAATCATTAGATTTAGAACTGGCTAGGTGGGGATTTTCGATTAATTAGTTACTGAAAGATGGCAAAATAGATGGCGACTGCTTGGAGCTTGAATGATAGAGTGGATCTACTTAAGTCTTTTTTTTCATGGTCGACATCCTCCCAGAAGTATGGAGTAGGCGGTGTAGAGACTAGAAGTTTGACTAAAGATAAGGTTCCGAATACACTGTGTAGATTTGCGTAGAAACTGGCTCACTGAGCTGTAGGTGTCCTCAGGATCCCGCTGATGTCCAAAGCACATCTTGTTGATCATTTCTGTCTACCTACATTTAATGAGAATGGGAGTAAGGGTGCTAATGGATGGCGTCTCAGAAGCAAAGTTTTTAAATCGAAGTAATCAGGTCGCCAGAAATTGGAAGATCAGTCATGCAAGAGCAGCAGTCTCAAACTCAGTCTTGCTCGAGACTATTATGAATGAGAGCGATTCCTCAAGAAGTGTTGTTTAATAGAGTTCCCCACATTATCACAAAATGAATTAACGTGCTCCTGGTCTTAATACAGTGTTATTGGTAGAAAGATCTTCAAGAAAAAGGCATGGGATTGTTCCATAGCGTCTAATAGCAACGTGTTTCAATGCCGAAGGTTTTGTAGACAGGATGCTTTCCTTTCCTCACTTTACTAAGCTTTCTGTTAAGGATGTGTTGGAGCCACCCATACCAAGTCTCACAGAACCATCTTACACGAGTACCGCTAAGATGAAAGGTTTGTCCTTGTCTGCGAAGATGTTGCATATGTATCTAGCTAGATATCGATTCGTGTGATTTCAAGGGTATCTCTAAATTTATGTCTTCAGGTTGAAAGACTGGTGGCTATTCAGGTCTTATTTCTCAAACCCAGAGCTTTTGTTGCAGGGAGGAAGTATAATTAAACAACGATTCTTATTTTCGGACATTGTCAGACATTATAATAGAAAGAATGCAGCTAAAGGCTGTATTATCAAGATTGACTTTTGCCAAAAGTTCATATGACAGCATGTGAGATGAAATTATCCTGTGGCAAAAAAAATCTATTGCTGCAATCGCTACTGGCTCACATATACCGAGTGCTATTAGTTTATTCGAAATATCATTATCGGATATTGATGTGTACAGCACACACAGCACTACACTCTGTAGCGACTTCTGAATTTCTTAATTCAAACCTTTTTGGTAGCACCGCACTAGTGAGTACAGTATTTTATATCAGGCTGAACATTAATAGGTTAAGATAGAGAGACCCCCAATGTCGCCCACGGTTCGCTCTTAGTGGTATTTTTACATAGTCTATCTGCTATCCCAACGCGAACTTTGGATGATGTCTCAATGTTGTATGAGGGCAAACTCCAGAAGAGAGGATGAAAGTATTCCCCACGAGAGATATGTTGGAGCTCACATAGATAGCTGCTTTAAATGCAATTGAATTATTTTCGATCCATTTGCACTATGGACCATTTAGATGGTTCATTGAGGGAAGGTACTTTTCAATGTGAAATGTTACCCCAAGCTTTGAATCCACTTTGGCGAGTTTCGCTACTGGCTAATTAGAGCAAAATCGAGATGACCAGGTTAATATGGCTCAAGATGACATCAATCACCATCTGTGTTATGACTCGTTCAAGTTGGTTCTTGGTCGTTCACATATTTTGGCTCGATCCCATGCAACAAATCTCTCAAGAGTAGATGAGATATTTGTCTGCAGAAGCATAAGGGGATATCAGTATGGATATATTATAAAATATTCTTCTAAGAATCGCAAATCGTTGGGAGTGCAAAGTTGCCGCCACACTCCTTCCTATTTGTATGGGTTAGTGATAGCTATGTGCAGGCTAAATATTGTGTCACAAGACCTCAGGTTTCGCGTTGGTTGAGATCGTGTTTGTACCTACTGGATGCAGTTCCTTATGCTTCCTAGGGTATTTGAATTAACAATAAACACAATTTGTAGGATCTTGGTCCATGGCACTGCTATACTGTTGGGCAGAAAGAGTCAATGGCAACCAAGCTTGTAAAGCTAAGAAATGTGGAAGACTTGGCATTAGGTATTGGTCTGTGGAATATATAACTGTGGGCTTGCTTTGCAGATCTCTAATAAGGCAAGAGCACTTGATGGTGTTCCGATGGTTACGTTACAAGCCACGTGTGTGTAGATTCTGCAAAACATAGCGTGTCTGAGTTAAAGAGGGAAGAGTAATTAATGAACCTTAGCTCAATATCATGCTAGTTGATATTAGGAAGCTTCCTTTACTGAGACTACGAGAGTGTGAGCTGAGCTGCTTAGCTTTTGTAAACTGCTTAGAGGTTCGAAAATTACTGTCGACAATTTACGGGAGGAGCCTCCCTTAGGTTATTCCTAGATCAGAACTCTATCTTATGAATCAAATGTCCTTCCAGCCTGTTTAGACCAGATCAAAGAGTATCCACTGTCCGAGATGCCAATGAAGGGGATAGAGGGAGTGTAGAGTGAGAGGACTACCCCTCTCGCCTAACTAGGTTCCACATGGTGTCATGGTGCTTACCTAGTTGCAATGTGTCTATATACTCGGCTTTAATCGATGCGAGACTCCACAATGCAAAAAAAGCGCCATGGCTGACTCATCGTTCTCCCATACATATCTTGTCTCTTTTATGCAGTGTGGCTAGCTCAGTGATTATTCACTAGACTCTAAGCCTCAAATTTCCGTGATCGCTTCGGGTTTCGTTCACGAAATGAGGCTGTCAGTACTCGCTAGTTAGGTCTAATTTCCTACACAGCGTAGTGAGAGACTTAGATGCGTTCTCGCTCTTGTGTGCTAGGGGGTGTGTAGTCTGGTCATAGCTCTCCTAAAATGAGTCCACTCCCATGTTTTGGACTTGTGTGTGTTTCATGTCATGAAAGTCTAACAGGTATTGGTTATATGGTATGTGTGAGGTAGCACCTTGGCCATGGCGCTTCTTAATATCACTCTAATGTCATTCCATCGATTAAAGGAGGAAGCACGACAGCACAAGCACTGTAGACCCCGGGATTTTTAGCGCATTGTATGACTGCTCGTCTGCTGTTTGCTCAATCCTAATACAGTGATGCCAGGTAAGGAACAAAGTTCTCTCTGGACCCTGAGCCTGCAGCTCTCCACTACTCACGTTTGCTCATGTGGGGTCCAGGCGCGTATCACTGTTCCTGCTACTAGGGTTCAGTTTTCTTGCACCTTTGTATATGCTTACAACAGAAGAGAGGATAGGTTGAGCCTTTGGAGTGATTTGAACAGTTTTGGACCTAGGGTTTCAGGCCCTTGGCTTATGGGTGGGGATTTCAACACCACCATTAGTGGTGAGGAGAGGAGTGTSAATTAGAAGTTCACTGTTGGAATGGAGGAATTTYGACAGTGTTTGGAGGCACTTCACCTGGATGATGTCAAGTACTCTGGGAGGTTTTTCACTTGGTCTAATAAACAGGATGGTGAACATAGAGTTATGTCCAAGCTCGATAGAGTTGTTGCAATGTTGAATGGCTCACTTGTTTTCCAACTGCTGAAGTTCTTTACCTCCCTGAAGGCAGTTTTGACCATAGCCCTGGGTTGCTTCAATCTTTTAAGGAGGCCCAAGGCCAAAAGCCTTTTCGTTTCTTCAATATMTGGTGTAGACATAACAGCTTCATGGACATTGTGCAGAAGTGTTGGGAATAGGATGTGCCTGGTTTTACTATGTTTGCTATGACTTAAAAGCTCAAAACCATGAAACAATCCTTTAAGGAGCTCAATCATCAATGTTTCGGAGATGTTATACRGGCGGATAAGTTGGCTCACCAACAATTGCTTTGGTCCCAAAATGCAGTACATATAGATCCCCAGAACATACAGTTTATTCATGTTGTGTTTGAGGCAAATAAGGTGTACAAAGAGGCTAATTTGAACTGTGTGGAATTTCTTAAACAAAGAGCCAAAACTGATTGGTGCTTGGAGGGTGATGGGAATACTAAGCTCTTTCATGCTTCCCTCAAGAGTAGGACTTCTAGAAATAGAATCAACACTGTTGAAGATGGAGATGGTCACTGGCTTAGTGATCCTCAGATTGTGTGCCAAGCCTTTGTTGATCATTTCTCTACTTTCATGAATGGGAGTAAGGGTGCCTATGGGCGTCTCAGAAGCAAAGTTTTTAATCAAGGTCCCAAATTGGAAGATCATCATAGAGCTAAACTCAGCTTTCACTTTTATGATGAGCAAATCAAGAAGGCTTTTTGGTCCATTCCAAATGATAAGGCTCCTGGTCCTAATCGGTATGGTAGATTATTCTTCAAGAAAGCATGGGATGTTATTGGTAATGATGTTTGCAAGGTTGTGCAGGAGTTCCTTCTCACTAGTAAGCTTCTTAAGATTGTTGGAGCCACCTCCATCACTTTGGTTCCTAAGATSAAGTGTCCTTCTAAGGTTATAGCTTGTTGTTCTGTGATTTACAAGGGTATCTCTAAATTKATTCGTTCAAGGTTGAAACTGGTGCTATCAGATCTTATTTCTCAAACCCAAGGAGCTTTTGTTGCAGGCAGGAATATAATAAACAACATTCTTATTTGTYAGGACATTGTCAGACATTATAATAGAAAGAATGCAGCTAAAGGCTGTATGATCAAGATTGACTTCCAAAAGTCATATGACACCATTGAATGGAATTTCCTGGAAAAAATGATG
>SNQN01005294.1:29801-45493 GCA_008642245.1 Bassia scoparia | reverse complement strand
CGTTCTCCATTATCGGACTTCTTCTTTGCTGGAGGCGGATCACTATTATTTGCCTCTGAGGCTCTGATATGACGTTGTGCCATCTCCATGGCCACCGAATACTTGCGCACATCTTGAATCATCAAATCTTACTTGAAACGCCCGGGTCGCAATCCGGTCAGCAGCGACGCGAATGCGACAGGGTCTTCTAAGTTAGAGATCTTCAAAGACTCTGAGTTGAATCATTTTATGTAGTTTTTCAAACTCTCGCCAGGCTCTTGCTTGCAACTCATGAGAGCCACAATGGTGACTTCATGGCGTTTCCCTGCTATGAACTACTGGTGAAACAATGCTTCCAGGACAGTGAAATTAGTGATAGAACCGGAGGGTAGTTCACTAAACCATGTGAGCGCCATTCCCTTGAGAGTACTGGGAAAAAACTTACACCAAGATGCCTCACACTCTGTCTGGACRCCCATYTGTGCCTTATAGGCGGCCATATGATCGTCCGGATCTGTGGTTCCATCAAACGGATCCATAGTTGGAATCTTAACTTTTCTTYTATCCACTGTGTCAAGAATTTCCCTGCTGAGAGGGGTACGGGAAGTAAGAATTCCCCYAGGAACACTCTCCGCTACGGTTTCTGAGGTCACTTCCTCCGAGCTAGCTCTCTCCGAACGCCGATGTCTCCTGGATCGCCGTGCAGTAGTCCTTCGGGTTGGCGAGCGACGTGTTGAGTGTCGTCGAGTTGGCGATCTCCGTGTTGGTGAACGTCGAGTTGATGAAAGTCGAATAGGAGAATGTGATCTCCTAGGCGAACGAACGCGATTGGTCTCGCCTCGCTCGCGTCTGCGATTGTTTATAATCTCCCTGGCATCACGGATGAMCTGCGTAGGCGCCTGGTTCTTGAACGCCGCAGTGTGCCTCACACTCTGCACGGGTGAAGCTGGTCGTGGGACTGTGACTCGCGATCGTATGCGACTATTTGCCCTCGGGCTTGCAGGAGGCGAATCATGAGAGTGCCGTGCAAATCCATTGGATCGGCTGGCAAAGTTGTCAGGACCCAAACGGCTCCTCACAACTTGTCCCTCATGAGCTGGTTGTCCAGAACGCTCGGGCTGTGGAACTTCTGCACGGACAGGCTGTGGAGCTTCTGCACGGACTGGCTGCGGTGCTGGTACTGCTTCTGCCCCTGCACGGGGTACTCTAGGAATTGCGCGCTCCAGGTCAGCAAAGTGTGCATCTAAACCTCTGATCAAGGCATTGAACTGGTGATCAAACTTTGCTGCCAAATCAGTTAGATCTCTTCTGGTAACTCCTTCTTGAACTGGTACAATTTCTTGAGGCTGAGATTGAACATCTCCATGATTTCTGACATTCTCCGATGTTTCTGGAGATTCTTCACTGGCGTTCCGACGACTTCAGGTGATTCTTGCCATTTATGACTTCTTGATCTGTGATCCCCACAGACGGCGCCAATTGTTCCAAGTAAGGAAATCTTGAATTCAGAAAAATAGGGAATCCAAATCTTTGTATCTGCACTTGAGTGTTCGCCGGAATATTCCTCGGATAACACGCCGGAAGGTCTCGTCTAGTTCCCTGAGGAGAGAGAAAATGCAGTTAGAGGGCCTGGGGGGTGTTCCCTGGGGACCATCTCCGATGCTTAAGTCAGCCAAGGAAGGAGAGAGAAAAGAGAGAGAAGGTACTTATTTCTTGTATAATGTGTCAGAATGAATGAGTGTGTAATCCTTTAATCTGATGCYGAGCTCCCTATTTATAGACAATAGGAGGGCAACATGGTAATTTAAACCTGACTCAGAAATATCTAGAAGATCTTCTAACTGAATTCAGTTAGACAGCTTCTTCAAGAAGTTTCCCCTGTTTGACTGGTCAACGAGGCTGGTAATGACATTCTCRTAATAATCGTTAATGGGYCTGGCTCAACACATGGTGGGCCGGAACACAAACCAAAAACATAACTTTTGGGATAATGGTGGAACATACGTGCATTTAGAATGAAATATACTATTTTATGTGTTTGTGGTTCATGATATGGCTAATTAACTAGGTTTAATTTTGCTCCATTTTTTTGGCCCACATTGCACAAGCATATAAGAATACTTAACACCAAGAATGCATCCTAATTAGTTTTTCGCTTTGTCAAACTTATTTCTAATAAATGTTGTTTATAAGGATATACACTAATGTATGAGTTCATCAACAACCATACTTTTCATCAAAGACATTAGAATATTAAACAATCATTTTGCCAACATTAAAAATGGAGTGTTATTATTTAACATAAAAATGTGATACCCTACTAAATTACTCCGTACATTGATAAACAAAAAAGAGCATCATGACAATCGAACGATTGTCATGACTCATGATGGTCATACTCCCACCAACCACAACAACACATATTGTACAAAGATCTAAGAAAACACACTACACAATGCATCACTCTTTTTAAAACAGACCCAAAAAAGATTCGGGTAGCGTCGGATCAGAAGACTAGTTTCTAATGAAATGAATACTTGGTACATAAAATGGACAAGATTTATTAAGTTGTTAAAACTAAAGGTTACCACAGAATTTTATACTTCCTCCGTTTTTTTTAGTTGCTCCAGTTTGACTTTTGCACTATTCACATGAAGCACTTTGATCAAGTTTTGTGCTTTACACGTAATGAAAAATATAGTCAAATGGGATCTCGTTAGATTCGTCTCGTTAAATAATATATTAATATCTAGTTTTTTTATAATTTTCATTAATCATAATTATAGTAATTAACGGTCAAAGTTGTGTCTCGACAAGTGTTTTGTTGACCGAGACATCTAAAAAATGGAAGAAGTATTTAGAAGGGTACAGTGTAAAAACGAATTTTACAGAGGAATACCGTGTAGAAAAACCTTTTATTTATTTTTCTTGCTGATATCGATACAAGCAAGGTTGAGGTCGTCTTTGTACTGTAATAATCTATTCTAATAGGAGTCTAATAGACTACTACATACCGTAGCAGCTTAAACCATAAATAAAAATCACAATCCAAACCCTTTTCTTCTCCTCTCCTCTCCTCTCCTCTTCTTATAACTCTCTCGACGGACGGCGTCTCCGGTGTTGCGCTGCTGCTGCTATTGTTGCATTGCCACTGCTGTGTGGTTGCTCGATCTTAAGATCGTTCTTAGGGTTGAGCTTTTTAAAGGTATTCTTCTTCTCTCCTATTCTTCCCCCAATTTATAACTTTGTTCCAATTTTCCTGGTTTTTTTTTTTTGAATTATTTAGCTGGAGTTTTGTGTGAATTTGTTGGATTTATTATGAGTTTTGTTTCAATTTCTCTATTGTTTGGGGTTATATATTGTTGTTTGGTTTTGGGTGATTTTGGGGCAGAATTATTTATGATATTGGGGCTGAATTTGAAGACCAACAATGAAATATAATATTTAAACTACAACAAAGCATAACACACATTCAAATCAAGTAACATATTGTTACAAACACACTTGTGAAAGGCAAAGGAAAGAGGAAGCCAAGAACATACCCGGTTTTAGAGAAATGAAAATAGTATGGAAGTTCTATGTGTCATCAATGTATGCAAAAACCCTGTTATTATATATAGTTATAGATTTCAATAATGTGAATTCTGATATTTTGAATTAAAACTGTGCTTAACTTTTGGCTGAATTGAAAGTTGATATAATGCTTATAAGTTTTTTAAAAAATTACGCAAAGGTCACTTGAATGCATAATATGCAACTTCCATTCGAAATGCAAATGTTGACAGACAGTCAGACAGAGACTCATTTAGGATTGATTGAGGATTTGGGTCACTACTCACTTGTAAGCTGTAAATGTTTCGGAGTCAGGGAATGTAGATATAGGTGTTGAGGACTTGTGGTCCTCTAGTTAGTGTGTAGCTCTTCTTCTTAGGTTTGTATGTGCTGGGTGTATGTTAACTTCCATTTTGTGTATTATGATTGCAAACATATACTTCGTAGTACAATCCATTTGGAGTTAATCCTTAAAAAAAGGCATTTTTGCCTATGCTGATGTGGATAATAGATTAGGAAATGACGAAAAGGGATTGTAATTGTAGAATTTGGAGCATTTTCAAGCCTTATTGAGAGAGAAAGCATTTAGCCTTTTCCTTCTTTATAATACCAAACTCTATTAGGTTTAAATTTAAACTTTGACAGAAAAGTTTATTATTAGACTTTAGATATTCAATTCCATATACCGGATTTTGACAAGGAAGATGGAATACGTACTATTGAACTGTTGCATGATAGGTTGATGAATCCAATGTTTATCACATAGAATTAGTCAGAGTCATTTGGAATTATATTATTCCTTCTAGTAAGTGATTGTGGTGTTAAATTGCTTCAAATTCCTAGATATGCAACTACCATTTATGCATTCATATGGATGTGATAATTAGTAATGTGTTATTTCCTTGGAATTTGAGTGTAACCTTTCTAAAGATTGCATCATGTTTCTAATACTTGTTGCTCAATTTGATTGTGGTTCTATATTGTCAACAATTATGAAAAAGTAATGATGTTTTGTATCTTGGTATTGCCAGAAAAAAGTACCGCAATGGCCAGGTGTTGATTCAATTGTAATGCATCCAATACATAATCGATGGCTTTATGATGGTATCCCAACATTCGCAATGTTTACTCATCCAGCCAAGTCTTCATAGAAAAAATTCAAGACATTATGCTCACAGCGCAAGAGGTGAGTTTAGGTTACAATTCTTACAAAACTTATTAAACAAGCTCAATATATTGATTGGATTTACTTTTTGGAGTTTGACATAGTTTCTTTATCTCAATTGGTAGTGCTACCGTTGTCCCACAGGTGTGAGTACATAGACCTTCATAATGTGTTGGTACCTATATGTGAGCATGGGCTTTGCAGAAGGCCATAGTTAAAGAGAAAAAAGCTTTGATTGAGAAGAATGAAGAGTGTCATGATACTTTAATTGTGTTGCAGCATCCTCCTGTTTATACTCTTGGCACTGGTAGTTCTGAGGATTTCTTGAATTTTAATGTCAAAGATCCCCCTTATGAAGTTATTAGAACTGAACGTGGCGGTGAAGTTACCTACCATGGACCTGGCCAGGTACTTTTACATGTTTAATGTGGGCAAATAAGAAAATCAACCTTTTGTGTCGTTTTAATGTTTATCTGTTTGGTATAAATTGTGTTATGTTGCTTTAGAAAACTGCATTCTGGGTTTGACAGTGTTTATGTATTTGTTGTGCGCTTGTGTGTATTATATAACTATGATTCCAATTGTGGACTAGGGCTAATTCTGTTATGATCACATTGTTGTTAGATTAGAGATAAGAAAATGTAATACTTATTAGTTCTCAATCTCTTGACCCAGTTGTAGTCACACTTGCCATGCACACAGTTATGCACTTTTCTGCTTCTGCATTTTGGCAACTTGCCAACTGATTTATGCACACAGTTATGCACTTGCCAACTGATTTATGCATAGTAAATTATAGCGAACCTTAATACAATAGTTCTGTCTAGTACTTTATGCATACCAAACATGTAATGAAGTAATAGAAATCAATCTTGTCCCCTATACTAACTCTCTGCATGTATGATTGTAGCTAGTTATGTACCCTATTATCAATCTTCGAAATCACAACATGGATCTTCATTGGTACCTTAGGGCTCTTGAGGAGGTGGTATCCGTGTTCTGTTCTCGGCCTTTTCTGTTGAGGCTTCTCGGCTCGAGGGCTATACTGGTGTTTGGGTTGGTATGCATCAATAATTTTGGGATTGATTCTTGTTATTGTCTGTTTGTTTTTCAATTTTGCTACAATAATTCTTTACTTGAGGGTTGACTGTTGTCAGGACTTAGGGTCACTATTAAATTACTTAACTTAGGTCATTAATAGTATCTATTTTAGACCAAATTTTATGTTTTATCTGATGATAGAAGTTGTTTGATTGACTTTTACAATGCAGAATATTATGTTCATCAATTTGATTGATCTTTTTTCTTCTTTTTTTTTTAAATTTTTTTTTTCTGCAATCGCCTAATAGCATAACTTGACACTTAACTACTCCTCAGAGAAGCTTTTTATTACGTAGGAACAAGGTCTCTTTGGTACAACCAGAGTATTATGTTTATGTGCATTTACTATTAAAAAGGGATGAAGGTCGTGCCTTGGTGCAATTGCCTAGTGCTCACTTGTTATCCTCTAGGTCACAAGTTCAACCCCTAGAAACCACCTCTTCATGTAAAGGAGGATAAGGTTGCATTCATCTTAACCTTCCGGATCCTGTGGCAGCAGGAACCTTGTACACTGGGTACAACCTTTTACTATTAGACAGGGAACATTTGAAAGTCCTTTTATAAAACCAGTATTATTAGTAAGTTATATGTTCTCTAAGTTCATTGTTTTTGTCAAATTCAGGAAACCAGAAGTTGGCTGCAATCGGGATACGGGTGTCTCAGTGGATAGCTTACCATGGACTTGCTCTGAATGTTTCTATAGACCTTACACCCTTCCAACAGATTGTACCTTGTGGAATACGAGACCGTAAAGTAGGCAGCATTAAAATCTTTTAGGAGAATTTCAAGCTTCTTGTCATGGATTGAGGAAGGATGAACTCAGTGTTGATATTCTTTGCTAATTGACATTGCCACAAAGCAATTGATTGAGGAATTTTCTGAAGTTTTCCAACTTAAAATTGAACAAGTTCATTGCCGTACCAGTTCTTCAGAAAGGGAAAGTTCCTAGCTATTCATGAAGGGGCGAAAATGGTTCCTATTGGATGATATTGACCTAGCAGAAGTGGAGACAGATTCTCCTCGTTTGACCACAAATTATGATTTAAGTTTCAGGAATGCAATAAAGCCTATTCTTGGTGCTTAGTTATCGACTTACCAATTACCATCAGCCAAAATCTTTTGTTGATAAGCTTCTATATAGTAGAGAATGAGGCGGTGTTGTAACTGTGTATTATTACTAGGTAGTTAACTGTAACAGCATTCCATTTGCTTGGGAAGTGGAAGAATCGAGAGTTCTTCCTCTAGGCTCCTTGTATTTGGAAAGGGGCACGAATGCTAGACATCTTAAAGCGTTAGCGATTTGTAAGGTTTTACTATGTACTTGGATATTTCCAAACCTCTATTGACTTATTTCAATTGCAGTAATAGTTGTGTAAGCATTATGCTCGCAGCATCAAATATGTTACAATTCTATTACTTTTTTCCACAGTTAATCTCTATTGGTGCTACCACTGGCAATCCTTGATATTGGTAAGATTACTAGAATAAATCAAAATCACTTGTTCAATTTTGTTGAAAGAGTCGTCTCTCTAGCTTCCCAAAAAAATCCCCCAGAAACACCTTCAACAAAGCTGCATTGTCTGGGATGCTGATTTTGGCCTTGGCAACCCCAATTCATACTTTGTTATATATTTGTATAATTCTATTTTTCCTTGTATGTATATATTTGAATATTTTGTTCTTAACATGTGCCTTGGGTACACATTAGAATAACCATTATTGAAATATGCACTGACAACAAAGAATTCGCTTGATTTAAATTTGTTACCACCTTTTGAAGATGAGCGTGAATAAAAGTAATTTTAAATATTGTGATTATAGATTCTAGGAAAAATTACAGAAATAATCCCAACTTTGGGGTCCTTCCAAAATTGTCCTAAACGGTTGATACACGAATGATTATGTTAATTGCCAAGTGTCATATTTTCATTGATCGTAATTAAATTAAAACTAGATTAATTAAAGTTTAATTATAATATAATATATATTAATTATCAAACTTACCACATCACCCCCACCTGCCACCTCACCACCACCCGCCACCCTCACAGCCCACGAACCACCACCACCTACCCTCCGTGTCTCACCCTCAGCCCACGAACCACCACCACCTGCCACCCTCCTCTCACCCTCACGCCCACGAACACCACCCCCTGCCCCACCCTCCTCTCACCTCACAACCCACGAACCACCACCACCACCTACCCACCTCCTCTCACCCTCGCAGCCTCGAACCACCACCCACCCAAATCAGCACCAGAACAGCACACAAAAAACCCAAACCACTCAGACCCAACAAGCCACCACAATCCTCACCAACACCCCGCATTGAACCTCTCGACCATCAATAGGTCAAGTCCGACAGATCCCGAGAAATGTTCAGTTGCTGAAATCAGGTAAATTCGACCCAATCGATAGAAGGTCAATGCGAAAGTAGCAAGTGTTCAGATTTTCAGATATGACTTACGGATTTGAAAATGAACTATTTTACAAGTTGAGATGCAAACATGTTCGAATATCGCAAAATGAACATTGGTCCGGTGACCACGGATGAAACCATGGTCCCGGACCATAGTATAGAATTTGTCGCTCCCCACCCTTGAAGATCCGTGCCTCGGCCACATGGTGTTTCTAGAACCAACCACACACAGCCACACAATCATTCGCCAATCGCAAAAGGAGGAGAGAAGAGCGAAACAGAGCGCGAGGAGCACAGAGTTGCGGGGAGAGAAAGAGGAAGAGATTTGTGAGTTTTTAAAAAAAAGGAAAAAAAAAATAATAAAATTTTTAACCTGAATAATAGGTCACCGGTATCGAGACCAATTTTGAAAGGTATCCCCTTAAGTTGAAATTATTTTGAAATAATTAAAAGTTCAAATTATTTTAGAAAGACCCACCAAAATTGAAATTATTTATTATTTGTGTTAATTTTTCTAGATTCTTTTTTTTTTTGTGTGTGTTGATGTAGATGAGAAATGATTATTATACGAATGAAATTATCTTCTCTTATAAAAAAAAATACAAAAAACTAAAAAAAATAAAATAATAAATCACTTAATCTAATTCTCTGACCAATAACGATTAACAACAGCCTTAAGCCAAGCGATATTTGATAAATAGTCATACCTCTTACTCTTCGGAGACATTTAAAAGGTCAATTTATCACACTCACAGCCCACAGGCATAGATCCCAAGTCCCAACACAGGCAAACAACAAGGCTGACTTGGACCAAGAAATTTCACTCCAAAGCAAAACCAGCAAAAATGAATCTTCAGTACAATTTTAAAACTTGTAACATACAGTATATCATCCACAGATGAAGAGGAATTACAGAGCCAGCACCTCCCAGCAATATGTGCGCACATGAAGAAGCTCTCGGCGCCAAATAAAAGATTTTCCACAATTGAATTTTTTTAAACCCAAAAGGAAACGGAAAAAACCCTTGGAAGGAAAAAATGCTTTCTGATGTCCCAAAATAAATTCGCTTGGTATATTATTAATATAACTTCTCAGAACTCCCTCCCAAGGGACAGCAAAAAGGCTGAAACAAAGTCTACACTACAAACTTATTCGTCACTGTCAAGGTAAAGCCAGAAAATTCCTTCACATTTAGCTCTCCAACGCAGATGCTCCAGAAATAATTTCAGTAAGTTCGGTGGTGATGGATGCTTGACGAGTCCTGTACCCCATCAAAACCACAAGATTAATCAAATTAAATTAACAAGATGACAAAAAAACTATTCACTTGACTACTTGAAGTCTTTCTGTGCTTTTATCTAGATGAAGTTTGTTTGCTGTAGACCAAACAAGCACCGTGACAAAGCATAGTCTGCTATCCAGTATTCCTAGTTCAAAAAAGGAAAAAAAAAAAAAAAAAAGCAATCAGAGTTTCCATGCAATGAGAGAAACTGAACCTGTTGTAGGTAAGTGTGAGACGGTCAAGCATCTCTCCAGCATTTCTGCTTGAACTATCCATGGCAGACATCCTAGCACCCTGCTCACTGCAGGCATTCTCCAAGACAGCATTGAACAAAACCTGRAATATATTGATTATGAGTACTTATGACTTATGAGAGCCATTAAACARGATATCWCGCATGGTTCWWAAGCAAATCAGTATCAGCAATCCCAAGCATCATTAGAGAGAAATATTCAGACTAATCAAGAAGATAATAGTAYATATGTATGATTTCTAGACATTTAGCATATCTTATAWGATCAATTCTTAGATGTTAAGCAATACATACACATCCTTCATACCAATAGTGAAGGAGCAAAGTTACAGATAAAATGTTATATGACCGATGACCTAGCCCAAATAGAAATCCCCATAACAAGTTATAAAGAACTAATTCTAACTAAAAGAGTTCTTACACAAGAAAATTGAAACTCTGCAAGGTTCTGAAGTATCTCTGACTTTGTCTCGCCTCCTTCAATTTCATAAGAATCCAGCTCACCTAGTGTGCCACCAGCCTCAGCYTCTCTCTCAACAATCTGTACAGTAAAATAGTTTCAAATCAGTTATAAACAAAACTAATAAACTAGRTAGRAGTAAATTTTTTCTCCTGCAGAAACTCATACCTCAGGTGACAAGACAGTTGACACTGTTGGCAAAAATGACACAACAGAGCTAAACTTATTATATATGATTCTCAAGGCGTCAAACTGCACATTCTTCAAGATATCATCTGCAAGTGCAGCCACCTGTAAAAGACAATCTAATGACCATTAAACAGTTGGAGAGGACAACTGAAGTGAATTTTCTAGTAGCCATATAATTTTTTATCTTAATCATAAATCGCCATTAGTCAACAAGTATACACAAATCCTATGTATGTGCCTAAACAGCTCTCCAGACAGATAAGGTAATAATCAACAACAACAACAACCCATGATCAAAGTAACTAGCTAACTCGCATGTGTTTCAGACGAACAAGGCATGAGCCCAAGAAATCACAGGCAAATACTGAAAACAATTAAGAGTGTGGTCTCTTCAACTGATTAAACCTAAACTAATCACAACTGAACTTGTTCAACTTAACTGGATTGTATTTCAAAGTGTTGTATTGGACATGATTATAGCTCATATGAACTTTTTAATTGAAACTTATCGGTGAGGAGCAACTCAAAAGCCATTCCTGATATACTCCATGATAAAAAGATTGATAAGAAATCGAACCTCTTCTATGGAGTACATCATTTGCAATTAGTACRTCTGCATAAATACAGGAAGGAAAGAGAGAAAGAGAGAGCAATGAACAAAAAGATTTTTATTTAAAGTTTTCAACATAAAATTGTTGAGAAACAAGAGTAGGTCTGTTTTTACTAATCAAAACAAATGCGTGCACACACACACACCCTTCAAATATGTATGTTTAAAATTCACAACTTCACAAGCATTGGTCCAACTTGCAAATTTAGACACATTCATATATGATCTATCGGAAGCAAAACACCAAAGAAGGCCCATCACATCCAAGGATCATAACATGAGCTAACACATGTGAAATTAAAAAATCTAGGAGGCCAAATTTYCACAGTTCTCCYTGCTGGAAATAGAGACAAAGGGATAACATGACAGAAAAGAAAACCTGTGTATAATTCAAAGGGTTCTTCTGCAGCTCAGTCATACAGAGATCAATGTCCTTCTTTGAATCACGAATTAGCTGCATTTTAGCCTTCTCTCCCAAGATAACATATTTCATTTCTTAATCAAGGACCTACAGAAGCAGAGACAATACCATAAGCCAGTAAAAGTCGAACAGAGCCACTAACAAGTGAATACCTCGGTGGGAAACAAAAAAGTCATAATATAGCTTCTCTAGGTAAGGAAAAATTACCATCATTAGCTTGCGAAGAGCTCTACTAACTTTGACCACAGTGGAATTAATACCACCACAAAGACCTTTGTCAGAAGAGACAGTGACGATAACATTTTTCTTCACATAACATCTATAAGAGCCATGAAAATCAGTTAACAAGCGCTTTGAAATAAATGTAGCAATTTTATCACCAACAAGCATTCATTTTGTAGGCAAGCTAATACATCGATCAATCAATCATACTTTTATTCTAATTAAAAAAAATAACTTTTCAGCTCAATAGAACACCTGTCACTTTCTGGTAGATTATAGAATTGAATGATTGATCATCTTCCACAATAAAAACACTAAGGAACTCAGTTTGCATGCTCCCTAAAATCTAAAAAAAGCAAAGGCATAAAGAAGCCTATATTAAGAAGCTAATCAACAACCTTCAACGCTCGCCAAACCATATATGATAATAGACATAGTTCGCCCATTCTTTAGATCACGCTGCTAATAAAATCTGACAATATGTGAAGAAAATGATCGAGATAACCAGAGCAGAAATTATATAAAATATGAAATAAGTAACAACGAATCCACTAGTTGATATTTCAGAATAATGCCATTCAGAAGTCAAAACATCCATAATTGGCAGCTGACTATTTCTTCGATTCAAAATCACGAATCATATCCGCCATCCAGCAGTTTAGAGCATAAGTAGCACTTTCGTAATTTAAACAAGACAAAGATAAATGCCAACAAATTATTATACCTGGAGTATCCCCAAGAAGAGCTGTGAAAGGCTGCCATAAGCCACGGAATTTTCAGCTTTTGTTTGGATTTGCCTCAACTTTGAGGCTGCAACCATCTTCATAGCCTTAGTAATTTTCTGGATATTTTAACACTCTTCATACGTTTCTAACTGCATTTTTGGACAAAAAAGGTCATAAGAAAGCCTCATTACATCAATGAAAAAATAGTGACACTCTAAAGTCATAATAATTATATGCAGTGTAAGACTCACCAATTTGAGTTGAAACGTATACGAACTCCCAAGATGTCTGCTCACTGTGAAATAAAATAACCATGTTTATAGGAAAGAAAAACATAAATAAGCAAACTTCCATACACAGTAACACAATCACTTCCCAACTCCAAAATATTATCCCACCTAAATTGGAAACAGCAAGGCGCAAGATAAATCAGTAGCAGAATCACAGATAAAGTCATGTTTCTAAATGTCATACACATACAAACTCCAAACAGAGTGAGGTGAACAAATGTTCTCTGGTAGAATTTCAACTATGAAAATTGACTATTATTCAACTCGTCTTACGGTTGCCACTAGCTCACTAAAACTGCATTAGAATAATCTGTAAGTTCCAATCCTGAAAATATAATTCCTGTATGCTATTTGTCCCTAATTCAATTGGTCCAACGACTCCAATCCAATACAGGGAAAAAAAACTTAGCTTTGTGATTTTTGTGTAAGTTGTGGCCAAAATATCTACTCCATGAGTATGTTACTTACCCAATACTATAAACATTGGTATTCAAATTTGATAGCAATTTATGTGTAAAACAGCAATAATGATCCAGTCAAGAGTGAATTTGTATAATCAGAACCATCAAATGACTCATCACCATTATAACACTAACAAAAACGCTATTTATCTGACATTAACTGCAATGATTAACAAAAATAAGACCAATTTTTGGGTCCAACATATATATTAATAATCCCATTTCTACCTTCCACTAGATATGCAAAATTTCAGTTTGCTTAATTCAAAATCCCATTGCATTAAACAACCATCTCCAAACATCCGTTAACCATCGAAATCAGAATAATCACCACATTGCAATGGAAAAGTGACAGAATCATGAAAATGACAAACCACATCTAGATTCGACAATCAAAACCCTAAATCAACGACATGCTGCAGAGCTATCAATTTCATCCAATTCAACAAGATTTGCACAAATAAAAAAAGACAGATCAAAAGAGAGGTAGAAATGAGAGATCGTACTCGGAAAGACAGCAAGGCACGAACCGAGATTGATCGACTAGGAAGAGCAACGATGGAG
The DNA here is from genome assembly GCA_008642245.1 of Bassia scoparia. Taxonomy (NCBI): domain Eukaryota; kingdom Viridiplantae; phylum Streptophyta; class Magnoliopsida; order Caryophyllales; family Amaranthaceae; genus Bassia; species Bassia scoparia. Next base: position 31,800 of record SNQN01005294.1, on the reverse strand, counting down.
GACAGACGCCCTTCCTTCGCGTCTGAAAACTGACATCGCCATTGCTGATTTTTCTCAGAGAAGATTGAAAGTTGCGATTGATGATTGAAGATTTGAAACCCTAGTTTTTTGCAGGTGGTTTTATTAGGAGAGAGAGAGGGGAARAGAAGACTGATTAAAATGGAGAAATGTGAGTTAAGGACTTAAGGGTTTGTGTGTTGCGTTCGTTTCTATGATTCTATCGCCTGTCTTCGGCTCTTTGCTCGTTAGCTCGCTCGCGGGCTCGGCCCCGATTACTAGAGGCTAACTAATTCGTGACCAAACGGGTTCATATGGAACCGACAAGTCGCTTAATTACTAGCTATATATGCACTTTACGTGTGTACACCGTATCTTAGTATTGATATTTTATCGGTTCGTACCAACTTTTGAACAATCTCGGGGGTGTTTGATTCAAGAGAACACACCTCAATTTCCAAAAAGCTAGACTTCGATGTTACCAACAACGCAGCAGAATATGAGGCATACATCATAAGGCTCGAGGCTTCCATTGCACTCAACGTCAAGAAGCTAAGGGTATATGGTGATTCCTCACTCATCAAAAACCAAATCTTGGGACGATGGAAAGTACGAAATGAAAGTCTTGCACCGTACCAATCTTATTTGGAAAGCATAACATCCCAAATTGAGGAGGCGGAGTGCACGTATTTATAACGCGAAAATGACCAATTCATCGATGCACTAGCAAGAATCACATCCATGGTGCGAAACCCAAGTTCAGTGACACATATGCCTCTAGTCATTGAACGAAGACAAGAGCCGACCTACAACTGTGCCTTAGAAGATGAAATTGAGGTGCCCAACCTCGATCAAGAAGAGCCTCAGTATATTGAAATCAAGAGCTACCTTGAAATAGGTCGGTATCCCTCCAACGCAACAAAGAAACAACAAAGGGCTCTGAGATGTCTCGTGTCTCAAATTCTCAATACATTCTCTAGCGCGGGGAAGGCAAGTCAATCAAGGAGCACGTCCATGCCGGGATTTGTGGCACTCACATGAATAGCAGGCTCCTAACCTCTATCCTCAAGTTGGGATACCATTGGACAACTATGGAGAAGGGTTGGATGCAATACGTCCGTACATGCGACACCTACCAAAAATACTCTAACGCGCAACACATTCTGTAACACCCTCAAATCTCCCTCTACGGAAATACATACAAAATATCGTTGAGATAGGCTTAAGCGTATTACAGCCACGTGATTACGTAAGGCTTCCATACTAAATACCAAAATAATGCAGCCGAAATTCTTTTTCTCTTTCTTTTATAATAATCAAAATATATAATTGTTTCCAATATACAAGTATAAAATAACTAAAAATCCTTATTTCAAAATCCTAATTTATGTGGAATCTCCCTTGTTCCCTATGTGCATGTAACAATCAACCTGTATTTCACATCTACTTACCACGAGGTAAGTAGGGTGAATCACCAAAACAACAAAGTACGAATTAGCAACACATGCTAAGTACAATTTATATGCCATTAGAAAATATTATATTTCAAAAATATTAAACATACCGAAAAATCACCGTTAGAAAACTTTCCATAAAATATTTTCCAAGAAAAATCATTTTCCACAAAATAAACTTACCAAAACTCAAGCCACAATATAATATGGTAACCAAATAAATATAATACCAAGATCTTTCCAAAATATAATTTTTCCAAAATCAACTTTCCAAAACCTTTAGTCATATAATAATATAGATGTACAATTTGATGAAAAAGTAAGAAAAGCATTGCAAATCGTCATAAGAAATTAATAATATTAACTAACTGTATATTTRAAATAACAAAATACAATACTCCACAATTGACATCCAATTATTTTGCCAAAAATGAAATTACGAAAAACAATATCTGATGAAATAATTTGAGAAAGCGTTGTGTTATTTGAAAAGTTGAAGCAACGAAGAAGATAAATTTCTTTTTCTCCCTTTGTGTGTGTGTTTTTTT
>SNQN01005294.1:12044-29016 GCA_008642245.1 Bassia scoparia | reverse complement strand
TTCAAAACCTTTTGTACAAATAATTCAATCCTTTGCATACAAAATATTCAATCATACAAGTAAATCATGTTTTCATGTAAAACCATTCATAAATTATCAAAGCATATTAAAACAATATTTTAACACATAAACGTACCTCGAAACGCTTTCCTAAAAATATAAGGTCACTCCTTTAAAGAAATCACGTAAAAAAACCCTACAAATAAATATTACCCCAATCAACACCAAAACTTATAAACTTCACAAAAATAACTATAAGACTCTTCTATATTTACATGACTCCTTTTTTTATAAGAAAAACCCATGTTTATAAATAAATTTCTTCTCAAAAATTCAAAGTAGTTTTTATTATTTTCATTACACATGTGATTATTTATTAAAAACTCAAAGTAAAAATATTAATAATAGTGATTAATTGTTTACATTCATATCAATATTAAAACATACTTTTCAGATTTAATTGAAGTATAAAATATGTGATTAATTATTTTTATAAGCATGTTATAATTAATGTGGGATTTTAATTAATTAAGAGCTAAGAGGGAGAGAAAACTGAAAGAAGAGGGAAGGAAGGTGGCTCGGCTGCTGCCGCCAGTGGTGGATGTTGGTGAGGTGAGGGTGCCGAGTGGAGGGAGAGAAGAGAGAGTGTTTGAAAGAAAAATTATGAGAATGGTTTATGAATGAATGGTTTGTGGGGTGTTTTTATAGGATGTGTAGGGCATTGATTTTAAGATACAAATTTTTTTGTAGGAAATTGAGAATAATATATTTAGGAGATTTAAGGAAGCATGAAATATATTGTGTTGATGGGAAAATTTATTTTACTAAGAGAATAAGGAGAATTTAGGAAAGTTGGATTATGGACCAAATTAAATTATTTCCCTTCTCTTATCTGTTGCTTGGTCGTGTGTTAAATTCATGTATCACACAATTTATTTATTTATAATTTTTTTTTCAACTTGGCCATGTAATACATGTAAAATACATGTCTACAATTTTATTTATTCTTTTCTTTTCTTTTGGTCAAATCCCATTTATTTATTTTCATTATTATTTCCTTTTTCTTTTCTTTACCGTACCAATTTAATAAACAAAACCTTTTATTTTAGAAACTCCTTTCGTAATTAACTTACATAAAATATCCAAAATTGTATTATTTCGGGTTTTAATGAACACTCATTTTATTTGAAAAATAGTTTTGACACTAAAATTTAAATATTCTTTTGGCTCCAAAATTTTAAAATTTGTTTTATATTACCAAAAATACCCTTTTGTATTAAAAATAATTACAAAATACTTTGAAAATACTTCTCAAAAATACGGAATATTACACATTCCACCATCCCTCCTTTCCACTTTCGTTTCTCCATGACAATTCTCAACATGGGGAATAGACATATTTCGAAAGATAGCACCGCCTAGGCAAGGAGGTCACCAATTCATACTTGTCGTGGCCATTGACTACTTTACAAAGTGGGTTGAAGCAGCGTCTTATGCAAAACTCCAAGCTAAACACGTTGTAAAATTCATAGTAAATAACTTTACATGTCGCCATGGTGTTCCTCACGAGATCATCAATGACAATGGCACCCACTTCCAAGCCGAGTGTGCAAATTTGATTGATTGCCAACTATAGAATCCAACACCACGAGTTATTGTTGTATCTCCCACAAGCCAGCATAACTGTTAAAACAGCCAATAGAAATCTCAAAACAATTATCTCTAAAGTGACGGAAAATTGATGTATTGTATTGAACTATTGATACATGGTTTTTCTCCCCATTCTCTTGCTATTTTTGAATGGTTTTTAGCCTTCTTAAGGTCCTCTTTGCTACTAATGTGTTTGTTTAGTGTTTGAATGAGTTTTAGATTTCTTTCATTTATTTAGAGTGATTTTGGACTCATTTGCGAGCACTATGTAGCCTTAGAAGGAGTAGTGAGGAGCCAGGAGTGGAGCTACGCGAAGAATGATCGTTGCGAAGCATTGATTCTGACATATGCTCACTATTTCTGTCATAAGTCACGTTTTGTATGTCGTATTGGTGTGATTCTAATTGCATTGGAAACTAGACTTCAAGAGCTTCGATTTGATAGGTCATCTGCCTCATTTGGACAACCAGAGCTCGAGATATGGCTTTCGAAAGATAGCCTAGTGAAACTGCCGCGATTTAATATGAACCGATCGGTTTGATGTAATCCGATCGGTTCAGACTCGATTTGGCCGATTATAATATCTTCTTCTGGGCTGTTATTTAGAGGGATATAATTATAATTTTAGCAAGCCATCTATCTTGGGAATTCAAGAGTATTTAAMGAGAGATTTCCTAATTTGTAAACTACCTTTTATGATCATTAGATTAATTCAAAAACTCAATTACGTATTCTCACAAAACCCTAGTTTTATTTTCTCCATCAATTGAAGCATTCAAGGTATTTTTCATTAGTTTCTTCTTTATTTTTTCTTGCTATTGATTATTGTTTATTGTTATTATTATTTTCATTAGATTTCCATGATGATTCTCAGGTTTATTATTGCTATTGTTTTTATTGATTTAATTATGCTTGAGTAATTTCTTTTCCAGGGCAATTGAGGATCTATAAGAATATCATTAGCATGTTTTGGATTTTATTCAATTCATACTTTGGCAATTTATCGAATTCATATTTGATTGTTTTTCATGTTATTCAATTAGGTAGTGCGTGCACGACTTAATTGCGTAATTAGATTAGTCACAAGTTTCTAGATCTATCGATTGAAACTTAATACAAGATCTACATCAATAGGTAGAACGAGACTATCCTAGGTCGAGAGATACGGTTAGGGTAGTTCTATGGTTGATCGATTCGAGAGAACTTGATCCTATTCGATTATGCCTTTTTGTGAATTGTTGATATCCAATTATTATTGATTGTTTGTTATAGTGAACCATAGCCCAGACTTTAGTTTATTTAGTTAGTCATAGTTAATCATTGCTTTAATTATTGTAGCTTAAATAACTCTAACAAAGGTTCTTTTACTAATCTGGATGCTTTTAATTAATTAATAATTAATTGTTCTTCCTTGTGGATTCGACCTGTTACCACTAGCTACATTAGTTAGTTTTAATAGGTTATTTTTTGATAGGTACGCGATAAGCCTGTCAAAATTTTGGCGCCGTTGCTGGGAAGCGACATATAATTGTTATTTTATGCGTCTAGATTATCTTTATTATTATCAATTTTTGTACATACATATGACTATTTTTAATTTTCGTATGTTGGCAAACATTGCAAATTCTGTAATACCTTTATATTTCCTCAATTTGAGTGAAGTGTTTGGCGATATATTGAATGGATTTAGGATTTCATTGGTCCACACCATTCATATAGCGAATGGACTTATGTTTCGCGTATATGGGGGTGCGACACGGATAACACAATTGGAGATAGAATATAAGTGTAATTATCAATTTGAACGCTTAAAGATAAAAGAAGGTTTAAATGTGATGACGCAATATGCTAGAGAGACGTATGATGAAGAGATAAATTATATGTTGAGCGATCTAGCAAATTACTCTACACATAGTAATTACAATGATATATCTCAATTCTTCTTATTGTTCTAATTGCTACACTTATATCATGATGGTATCCCTTTGTCCTCACAATGTTCGTATATGCATGCTTATAACTCTTCTCCTATATTTGATATGGATAACTTACATCCTGATATTTGATATGGATAACTCACAATTTTTTTAATGATTTTTCTGTATAGTCATGCATCACTGCGATACAACATAGGTCCACAAATATCACTCCCAAGAGTATATAGAATCTATTTTTTTTAAAAGAGTATAACAACATATTAATCTTTTATTCAAGTAAGTATGGAGAATAAAATGTATATTTTTATTGAGAAGTGTATAAACAATGGATAAATAATAAGGAATATACAGTTATAAGTCTACAAAAAATAACACTAACGACCGTAAACAACTACCAACGCCTTATTTCCATATTGTCTATCACTACTAGTTTAGGACCCGTTGATGCACGATATTTAATAATTATTCATGAACTTTAAAAAGAGTGAATAAATTTACAATTAATATTTGTCGAGAAAATTTGTAATAAATAAGAGAATAATAGTCCAAAACACGTACGTGCAATGTATGGAATGTGATATTTACTAAATTTATTCACAAAACTTTATAGAATATGATATAAATGTGTCGTTTCTTTTGTTTTATATGTAATAATATGAAAAATGTTATATAGATTGCTACCAGGTAGCATAATATAAATAACTTAAACGCACGCAAAAAGTTCAATTGTTGTTTTTATTTATACCAAAGGAATAACACCACTAATAATTTATTATAGATTTCTAAAAATTGAAAGAATAAATTTGTTAATCAAATTTAATGTTTTATATCTCATTTTCTATATGTAAAAATATTTTATAGACCTATACGTAAATTTAAATATATAAAAATATGAGATACAAAACAAAATCCATGCAACTTACCAAAAATTATAAACTTAAATAAAGATAAACACATAATATATTATTAGAGGATATAATTGTACTTTTAGCAAGCCATCTATCTTGGGAATTCAAGAGTATTTAAAGAGAGATTTCCTAATTTGTAAACTACCTTTTATGATCATAGATTAATTCAAAAACTCAATTATGTATTCTCACAAAACCCTAGTTTTATTTTCTCCATCAATTGAAGCATTCAAGGTATTTTTAATTAGTTTCTTTTTATAATTTTCTGCTATTGATTATTGTTTATTGTTATTATTATTTTCATTGGATTTCCATGATGATTCTTAGGTTTATTATTGCTAGTTTTTTTAATTTAGTTATGCTTGAGTAATTTCTTTTCTAGGCAATTGGGGATCTATAAGAATATAATTAGCATGTTTGGGTTTGATTCAATTCATACTTTGGGCAATTATCGAATTCATATTTGATTGTTTTTCATGTATTCAATTAGTGCGTGCACGACTTAATTGCGTAATTAGATTAGTCACAAGTTTCTAGATCTAACGATTGAAACTTAAGTACAAAGTCTACATTCAATAGGTAGAACGAGACTATCCTAGGTCGAGAGATACGGTTAGGAGTAGTTCTATGGTTCATTCGATTCTAGAGAACTTTGATACTATTCGATTGTGCCTTATTGTGAATTGTTGATACCCAATTATTGTTGATTTGTTGTTATAGTGAACCATAGCCCTAGACTTTATTTTATTATAGTTTAGTTATAGTTAATTCATTGCTTTAATTAGTTGTAGCTTAAAATAACTCAAACAAAGGTTCTTTTACTAATCCAGATGCTTTTAATTGATTAACAATTAATTGTTGCTTCCTTGTGAATTCGACCATGTTACCACTAGCTACATTAGTTAGTTTTAATAGGTTATTTTTGATAGGTACGCGACAAGCCTGTCAAAAATAAAAAAGATTTAGCCACAAAAGTTATGCCCTATGGGGGTATAAGGCCTCAATTAGCACGACAACTGGCACCATTCCTGTCTCGTTGGTCTACGACATTGAGGCAGTTTAACCAATTGAGCTCGATATTCCGTCATTACGCACTGTCCTAGAGAGCAAAATCCCAGAAGCAGAGTGGGTTAGGGAGAGATTTGACGAGTTAACTTTACTTGATGAAAACGGCTAGCGGCCATGCATCATGTGCAAGCTTATCAAAAGAGGATTGAACGTTAATTCAACAAGCTAGTCAAATCTCGAAATATTAAAGAAGGTGATTTGGTATTCGAGGCATTACGCAAAACAGTTCTTGATCTTCGGGGCAAATGGCATACAAATTGGACAGGTCCTTACATCATCAAGAGGATCTTACCAAAAGGGGATGTGCAATTAATGGACATGAATGACAATGACTTTTTCGAACTTACTAATTTAGACCAATTCAAGAAATACTACGTCCAAGTCATACACGCGCACCCTGTCTCAATTAAAAGAAAAACAACATTCATCAGAACTACGGATGACCTGATTTTTCATGAGATACGTAGGAAACCTCCTTTGGGGTTCGAACATATTAACAAGTTCATATGAATTGTTTGGTTTGCAAGTGGATAAGACAAAGCAGCGCAATTCATTACAACCTCACTTTGGGGTTCATATTAAAAATGGAGGTGAGAAGGAAGAAGGAGGATGAAAGAAGGGAGAAGAAGGAAGAGAAGTGGGGTTAAAAAGATGGAAAAGTAACGAAAACTTAATGACCGTTATCATTAATGACATGTGAGATATTACTTCTTAACTTAAGGGGTACATGAGCTAATCCTAAAACCTCAAGGGTATATGAGCTATTAAGCTATGCCTCAGGGATATATGGGAAAATTTGTCATTCTACTTTAATTCAATTTAGGAAAGTTTAATTAATTTATAAAAAAAGGAAGGTTTATTGATAGAACCTTAAAACTAATCCGTCCACCTCAGTTCCTAGTGGATCCTTATACATCAAATTTAATACTTTGTGTGTAAAACGAACAATCATATAAGTTACCTTTCTTGTCAAATAAAAAAATCATATAAGTTACCTTAAGTGCATATATTATCAATTGTTAATTGATTTCCTTCATAAATATCAAGAGCATCACATTTGTCCTTGAAAATTCACAAAATGGCCAAGCTCATGAATAATTTATTTCTTCTAATCATCCTTCAAATTAATCTTGTGGTTGTGAGAACACTTTCTCTTGATGCTTATCAGGATGATAGAAAAGTAAGTTATCTAATTTTTCTTCTTCTAATCTATCTACGTGTCATTTCAATGAATATAATGCACTTTATTTTTTTAATTTTTTTTGTTCGATATAATGCACTTGATTATTGATGAACAATGAAACTAAAAAGTTGGATTTTATATGGTGTAGGTATATATCGTATACATGGGTTCCATCAATGAGGAATACTCTCTTACAACGGAGTACCACCTTGATATTCTCCAACAAGTTTTAACGTAACAGGTGAGAAATTATAAGTAATTTTGATTTGCGAGTAAAATCATGTATCTCCTCCGTCTCGCAATTCTTGCAACTTGCTATATTATTGTGAGACATAAATATTCAAGTGTTGCGGAGGAAGGTAGTACAGGATAGTCTTATACATGGTTGTTAAAATCCTGATACGAGGTATATATTTGATCTTACATGTAATTCAATGACCCAAAAACAAGTAATCAATCTGGATCTTAGGTAGAATATTAGGATCATAACTCAACTACAATTAAGAGTGATGAGATCTTAATACAAATTGTTGAATTTTTTACAAATGCCATAAATGTAAGCATATACTTCCCCCATTTTTTAATAGTTAAATCTTTATAGTCTGGTGTTAAATAATCATTAAATGACTATGGATGGTCATGGGTCAAGTCTTGATGGATCACTCCACATTTTTAGGCTCTCCCTTGGCTCATTGGGTTCAAGCTAAGTCAGATTTGGGTGTAGATGTAAAAAACTGGTTTTGTCACCTTTTGTGTCTCAACTATCTTGAATTCTTGACCCAATCACAACAAATCTGACCCGTAAAGCCTAATTTGTTAGTATTACTCCCTCCGTAACTCAATAAAAGCAATACTTGACTTTATTTTCACGTATTTAGGGAGAGTTTTGATAATGTAAACGACAAATTAGTCAAAATAATTTTAACACTATGAAGAATAGGATTATAAGTTTATATATTGTGTTAAAATTATTGTGATTATTGCCATTTACTATATTAAATATCCTCAAAATGCGTGAAAAATCACTTGTTGCTTTTATTGCGTTACGAAGGGAGTAGTAGTTTATGATTGAATTGAGAAGTTTTTTTTCTAAAAAAAAATCTAATTAAGTGGAAAGTGATCACGATCTTGAATATTTCTATGTAATACTTGGAAAATTTCGAATTTGAAAAAAAAAATCCAACTTATAATTACAATTCATATCAATAATAATGTCATTTGAGAATATTACAAATAACATGTCAAAAAGAAGAAAAAAGAATATGCAAAAGAGAAAACGATTGAATTCTTGTTTTTCTAAAAAAAAATGATAATTTTCTATAATTTTCTAAAAAATAATAATATGATGATGATGATGATAGTAATACATTGTTAACTTTTTATGTATTTGATATGTAGTGTAAAACTATTCAGTTGAAAATTGTTTGATAGTTATATGATGTTAGATATGTAGAAAATTGGACTTCTTATTTAGTTATTGATTTACTGACAGCGAATTAATGATTTTGTTAATAACAATGATTGTTTTTTAGAACCATTTCAAGTAGATAACAACTTTCTAATTATGGAAACTAAATACTAATGTTAAATGATGTTAAATTTGAAACACATATCAATTGAAAAAATTATTCATGTTAAGTTTTGGAATTTTGAAGTAATAAATTAATGTTGACTTTTTCCATTATTTTAAATTGCTTTATTGTGATTATATTTGTTACTAAGGGTAAGAGAATAATTTAGGATGACACCCACTCCTCCCCCTCCTCTTATATAATAGAGATTTGATTACCTTTCCAAAAAAAAAAATACGGAGAAATATTTATTTCCTTTTAGGTGTCGAAAATCACCTCATCAATGTTAAAATAGCAGCATTGACAATGGAATGTCGGGTCGGAATTCGTCGAATTTCCCATGTCAAAAAACTCGATCCCAACCCGACCGTTTTAATTTGAGTTCGTGTTCGTATCAACCCATTTAACTTTTCGTGCTGAGAATTTCAAATCTAATCCGCTTTTTTCAGGTCGTGTTTTCTTGTCACATCAATTTTTGCCTATTTTGTCCGATATTTTTTAATCTGGGCAAGTTTTCTCCCAAGTAATATATTTTCTTTTGATTTTATTTTTTTTTGTCATTTTAGGTTGATTTCGTGTCGAGAATTTCAACCTAAACTGATCCATTTAATTTTAAGTCATTTTCGTGACAATCAATTAAATTTTCGTGTTGAAAATCTCAAACCTAACCGCTTTTTTAGGTCATGTTTGTGTCGTGTTAGCTTTTGCTATCACTAGATTAACAAACCATGATTTATTGCTATTATAATAAGGGAAGGGGGGAGGTGGTGGCAGTGTCTCCCTAAAATTACCCCCTTACCCTGGCTTACTATCTACAATTTTTATAAAGCAATTTTAAATCAAGCCATAAAAATGAACCGTAATTAATTACTTCAAAAATTAAAGAATTTGACATTAAGATGTTTTAATCAATTAATACATGTTTCAGATTAAATTATTTGCCATTTATTTTGATTTTCCATAATTAGGAAGATATCTATATATTTGAAATGGTTCCAAACCAAAAAAGTTGAGGTGATCATGGGCCGAGCCGGGTTCGGGTTGAGCTTAGCTTGTAAAACTGGGCCCTTTGATCGGGCCGGGATGACCGAACTTGAATTCGGGCCTAAAATTGTTGTCCAAAGCCCAAAAAATGGTGCGGGCTTGGCGGGCTTTTTGGACGGGCCCAAAAATTCAACTAAAATGCATAAAAATTGTCGACCAAACCCGCACAAAACTTGAAAAAAATCGGGCTGGGACGGCTCAATTTCGGGCCTAAAAATCTTGTCCAAAACCCGCAAAGGCTCGGGCTGGGCTAGGTTCGATCACCTCTACAAAAAAGTATTGTTATTAACTAAACACCAGAATTTGCTATCACTAACTTATTAACTAAATTAGAAGTCTATCTTGTGTATATTGAACATCATATAACCATCAATCAACTTAATAGTTTTTCACTGCGTATCCAAACAATAAAAAGTTAACAATATATTGCTATATTCATTTTATATATTTTTTCTATATTGTAAAATACTCTCTTAGATTGTGGGTATATTAAATTATCGCACTACTTCGTTATTAAAAGACTACGAATGAAAAAGTTATCGCACGCATATAAAGACTAGTTTTATATATAAAAAAAGGTGAAAAAGGAAGGAGTTATTGACACTATATTTCAATGTTTTAAATGCTCATGTTTTAAAACTAATATTTAATATTTAATGGATTAAAACAAAATTATATTTTAATACGGAGTACATTACTTTCTACTAAAACAAAAACCAAAAGTGCCACCACATTGTGCATTCGTTTTTTTTTTTTAAAAAAAAACCACTCCTTTTTCCTTTCCAAAAATAAGCAATTAAGAAAATATTACTCCGTAATAAAACTAACATAATAGCCAAAATATATTTTTATATGTTTCAAATTTTGTTTTATTAATAGAAACAAATTTAAACATATCATGGTGAATTTTTTTATAAAATATAAAAAATCATCATTAACTAAAAACAACTATGGTTACTACCACCACCACCACTACCATCACTACCACCACTACCACCACCACCACCACCACTATCATTACCACCACTACCACCACCACCACCACTACCACTACCACTACCACTACTACCACCACAAGAGAGAGATCAAAAGCTCTGAATAATTTATTTCTCCTAATCATCCTTCAAATTATCTTGTGGTTGTGAGAATATTTTCCTTGATGCTCATCAGGATGATAGAAAAGTAAGTTATCTAATTTCTTTTCTAATCTATCTACGTGTCATTTCAATGAATATAAATGCACTTTTTTTTTTAATTTTTTTTGTTCGATATAATGCACTTATTATTGATGACAACAAATGAACTAAAAAGTTGGATTTTATATGGTGTAGGTATATATCGTATACATGGGTTCCATCAATGAGGAATACTCTCTTACAACGGAGTACACACCTTGATATTTCCAACAAGTTTTACGTAACAGGTGAGAAATTATAAGTAATTTTGATTTGCGAGTAAAATCATGTACTCCCTCCGTCTCGCAATTCTTGCAACTCTTGCTATTATTTGTGAGACATAAAATATTCAAGTGTTGCGAGACGAAGGTAGTACAGGATAGTCTTATACCATGGTTGTTAAAATCCTATACGAGGTATATATTTGATCTTACATGATCAATGACCCAAAAACAAGTAATCAATCTGGATCTTAGGTAGAATATTAGGATCATAACTCAACTACAATTAAGAGTGAAGATTTTAATACAAATTGTTGAATTTTTTAAAATGCCAAAAATGTAAGCATATACTTCCCCCATTTTTAATAGTTAAATACTTTATAGTCTGGTGTTAAATAATCATTAAATGACTATGGATGGTCATGGGTCAAGTCTTGATGGATCACTCCACATTTTTAGGCTCTTGCCCTTGGCTCATTGGGTTAGTGTCAGATTTGGTGTAGATGTAAAAAACTGGTTTTGTCACTTTTGTGTCTCAACTATCTTGAATTCTTGACCCAATCTACACAAATCTGACCCGTAAAGCCTAATTTGTTTAGTATTACTCCTCCGTAACTCAATAAAAGCAACTTGACTTTATTTTCACGTATTTTTAGGGAGAGTTTTGATAATGTAAACGAACAATAAGTCAAAATAATTTTAACATATGATAGGATAATAAGTTTTATATATTGTGTTAAAATTATTTGATTAATTTGCTCATTTACTATATTAAATATCTTCCTCAAAATGCGTGAAAAATCACTTGTTGCTTTTATTGCGTTACGAAGGGAGTAGTAGTTTATGATTGTTGAATTGAGAAGTTTTTTTCTTTTAAAAAAAAAATCTAATTAAGTGGAAAGTGATACCGATCTTGAATATTTCTATGTAATACTTGGAAATTTTCGAATTTGAAAAAAAAATCCAACTTATAATTACAATTCATATCAATAATAATGTCATTTGAGAATATTACAAATAACATGTCAAAAAGAAGAAAAAATATGCAAAAGAGAAAACGATTGAATTCTTGTTTTTCTAAAAAAAAAATGATAATTTTCTATATTTTTCTAAAAAATAATAATGATGATGATGAGATGATAGTAATACATTGTTATTTTTATTGTATTTGATATGTAGTGTAAACTATTCAGTTGAAAATTGTTTGATAGTTATATGATGTTAGATATGTAGAAAATTGGACTTCTTATTTAGTTATTGATTTACTGACAACGATTATGATATTTTGTTAATAACAATGATTGTTTTTTAGAACCATTTCAAGTAGATAACAACTTTTCTAATTATGGAAAAACTAAATACTAATGTTAAATGATGTTAAATTTGAAACACATATCATTGAATTTATTCATGTAAGTTTTGGAATTTTGAAGTAATATTAATGTTGACTTTTCCCATTATTTTTAATTGCTTTTGTGATTATATTGTTACTAAGGGTAGAGAATAATTTTAGGATGACACCACCACCTCCTCCTCCTCTTATATAATAGAGATTTGATTACCTTTCCAAAAAAAAAATACGGAGAAAATTTATTTCCTTTTTAGGTGTCAGAAAAATCACCATCATCAAATGGTTAAAAATAGCAGCATGACAACTGGGTCGGGTCGGAATTTCCCATGTCAAAAAACTCGATCCCACCCGACCCGTTTTAATTTGAGTTCGTGTTCGTTCAACCCATTTAACTTTTCGTGCTGAGAATTTCAAATCTATCCGCTTTTTTCAGGTCGTGTTTTTCTTGTCATCATTCATTTTTGCCTATTTTGTCCGATATTTTTAATCTGGGCACTAGTTTTTCTCCCAAGTATATATTTTCTTTTGTATTTTATTTTTTTTTTGTCATTTTAGGTTGATTTCGTGTCGAGAATTTCAACCTAAACCTGATCCATTAATTTTAAGTCATTTTGTGACAACTCAATTAAATTTTCTTGTTGAAAATCTCAAACCTAACCGCTTTTTTAGGTCATGTTTGTGTCGTGTTAGCTTTTGCTATCACTAGATTAAACAAACCATGATTTTTGCTATTATATAAGGGAAGGGGGGAGGTGGTGCAGTGTCTCCCTAAATTACCCCTTACCCTGGCCTTACTATCTACAATTTTATAAAGCAATTTTAAATCAAGCCAAAAAAATGAACCGTAATTATTCCTTCAAAATCAAAGAATTTGACATTAAGAGTTTTAATCAATTAATACATGTTTCAGATTAAATTATTTGCCATTTATTTGATTTTCCATAATTAGGAAAATAGCTATATTGAAATGGTTCCAAACCAAAAAAGTTGAGGTGATCATGGGCCGAGCCGGGTTCGGTCGGCCTTAGCTTGTAAAACGGGCCCTTTTATCGGACGGGACGACCGAACTTGAATTCAAGCCTAAAATTGTTGCCCAAACCAAAAATGGAGCGGTTTGGCGGGCTTTTGTGGATGGGCCCAAAAATTCAACTAAAATGCATAAAAAGTGTCGACCAAACCGCACACTTGGAAAAATCGAGCGGGCCGGCTAATTTCGGGCCTAAAAATCTTGTGCAACCCCGCAAAAAAGGAGAAAAAGGAAGGAGTTATTGACACTCTATTTCGATGTTTTAAAATGCTCATGTTTTAAAAATAATATTTTATTTGGATTAAAACAAAATTATATTTTAATACGGAGTACATTACTTTCTACTAAAACAAAAACCAAAAGAGCACCAATTGTACATTCGTTTTTTTTTTTTTTAAAAAAAAAAACCACTCTTTTTCCTTTCAAAAAATAAGCAATTAAGAAAATTTACTCCGGAATAAAACTAACATAATAGCCAAAATATATTTTTCTATGTTTGAAATTTTGTTTCATTAATAGAAACAAATTTAAACATATTTCATGGTGATTTTTTTTATAAAATATAAAAAATCATCATTAACTAAAAACACTAAAATAAATGGAAATGTGCTAAATTGAACTAAAAATTTAACTTTAGATTAATATTATTAACGATGGTTAATGATATATCTTGGTCAAAGCTCAACTCAATGTGTTAACATTTTGTAGTAGTAGTATTTGTGCATGGTTACTACTACTACCACTACTAGTATTAATTTGTACATGGTACTACCACTACTAGTACTTGTACTGGTTAATTATTTATTATTACTACTACTACTATCATCATCATCATTCATCATCATCATATCATATCATAACAAATTAATTAGACAAATGATTAAGCAAACTAAATAGAATGGAAGATAAGCTTAAGTAAGCAGCTCCTTAGTTCAACTTTAAACTAGTCAGACGATACTAGGTTTATAAATTTTGGCCTTATCTAACACAATAATGATTTTTCGTTACCAAAGACGTGTTTTTAAAATTTAATGCTTGCACTGAACATTTTTATATAAATATTAAATCTTATGTTCTAATGCAATTTGAATTGACTTCTCTTTGTCGAACCAATGTATGTACGTCCCAATTCTAATAACATTGTCTTATGCTATATAAAGCATACTCAATTTGTGTGATGATATGACATTCTTTTCAATTATTCTGAATTATCCCTTCACAGTCGAGCAAAAGAGTCATTGGTTCAAAGTTACACGAAAAGTTTCAATGGGTTTGCAGCGAGGCTGACTGAAGATGAGAGTCAAAATCTCAAGAGTAAGTATATAAATAAGAAATGTACATTATATATTAACTTGTCATCATATCGGATAAATCTTTTCACCTAAATTTTGGTTATTGGTTGATTGACAAAGGTACGAAAGGAGTGGTGTCTGTGTTTCCCAGTAAGACGTTTAAACTTCAAAGACGAGATCATGGGATTTCATGGGATTATCAGATTCAGTGACACCTAAAAACACGAGCGCTGAGAGCAATTTGATAATTGGTATGATTGACTCGGGGATATGGCCAGAATCTCTTAGCTTAACGATGAAAGCTTGGACCTTCCACCTAAGAAATGGAAAGGTGTTGTAAAGGGGGAAAAATTTCACCTGCAACAAGTAATTATTTTTCTATTTCATTTTCAATTTAAATAAAATTTAGGAAATTTTGTCCCCACTTTTTGTCCTTAGTTTTACCACTTTTTGTGTGAAAACCTTTTAATTTTTTTTATTGAAATCCCAAACGTTTTACACACAATATTATTTGCGCCCATAATTCAAATTCCGTTAACTTTAAGTGTAGATGGCCACTTCTCTCTACATGGATATTGGAAGTTGAGTTTAGAGCGTACAAATTCTAAAGTTACAAAGTTTCATTATTAAAAAATGGAATGGAAATTGCAATTACGAGGTGCATATTAAAAGATGTGGAAACGTTTGAAGGTTTTTTTTAAAAGATGGAGGTTATAACAAAAATGGGTAGAATTAAGGGGGTTTGACAAAATCTAGATACTAATAAAGCAAAACAGGTTGATGTCATCAATGCTTAGTGGCGGCCTCTCATTTAAAAAAATTTCGCCAAAAGAATTGATGACATATAAATAAAATTATTATTTTCAAAAATAAAACGACAACTATATGTCAACTCATTCTATTCTAAATTAAATCTGAAAAAACAACAACTATCTATGTTTTATTATAAAGCAAAAACCAAGTTTGGTCTATAAGTTTTGTAGGACTTTTTTTCCCATAAGAATATGATTAATTTTTTTGATAGAAAAAAAGGAAAAAAATTATCTTATCTAAATTACTTAATGAAAAAAAATCTTATCTAAAAACTTAACATTAAAATATATCTTAACTAGGTAAATAAAGATATAATGATATGTAGATATAGATCGTAATTGTTTCAATTCATCAAAATTGAATTGTTCGATCCATCCAATAATTTAGTTGTTATTCTTTCCAATAATATTTTTTGAATATCAAAGTTTGTTTAATTTTAAATAGGTCACAAGTTTCAAATAGTCGCACGATAAATTAATCTAGTTTTCTAATATTTATGATGAAGTACCCTATATAATTAAGACATTAACATGAACACATTTTACATGTTACAGCAAGGTCATCGAGCATGGTCTGCCTTTGATTCTGCGAGAATAATATAGGTCATGGAACACACACCGCCTCTATTGCAGCCGGTGGAATGGTTGATCATGCAAGTTTTTATGGATTTGCAGAAGGAACCGCTAGAGGAGCGGTACCTTATGCTAGAATTGCTGCTTACAAAGCTTGTGATGAAACCAAAATTGCTTTGAGTCAAATATTCTTGCCGCCTTCGATCAACCCATTGCCGATGGGGTTGACTTTATTTCGATTTCAATTGGAGGGTTGAATGCAGCAAGTATGAATATAGATAGTGTTGCTATAGGGGCTTTCCATGCAATGCAGAAAGGAATACTAACTGTACAAGCTGCTGGAAATTGGGGGAATAGTAGTGGTTCGGTATCTAGTATTGCACCTTGGATATTTACTGTTGCAGCAAGTTCTATCGACCGTCGATTCCGTGATAAAGTTGTCCTTGGTGACGAAAAACCTTAGTCGTAAGTTTTGTGTTAAAAATAACATAGAACTTATGATGGTTTTTATAACCTTTTTATGAAGAAAAAAAATCGGCACATATAAATATTTGTTTGGTACTAACATATGAATCATATGTAGGGAAATTCCATTAACTCTTTCACTCTAAAAGGAGACTTGTTCCCATTGGTTTTGGGTCACAGGCATCAAGAAGTAATTGTACCGAGAAAGCGGCAAAGTAATTGTTTTTTCCTCAAACTTGTTTTTGGTAAAGTCTTAGGTGCATAATAATTTATTGTGATCATATTACATTGCCTTTTTAGTCAATACAATAACTTTTTTGATCAATATAGTGACCCTTATATAATGAGTCACTATATTGATGTAAAGGGTTACTATATGATTAATGCACAATAAATTTATCATGTATCTGATGCATACAATAACTTCTGTTTTTTTTTGAAGTTTTTAATATCTTTTTTCAATATTGTAATTGTGCCAAATTGCAAATTCTTCTCTTCTTTTTTTTTTTTTTTTTTTTTTTTTTGCAGAATATGTTTCGAAAATTGTTTAGAAGAAAAACTAGTGAAAGGAAAGATAGTAGTTTGCGACGCTGAAGATGTTACGGAAGTTTTAGAGCGGGTGCCCTTGGGTGATTGCGCGTAATACAATATCTGACGACTCTTCGATTACAGCTTACCTGCAAAATGTTAAATAG
>SNQN01005294.1:0-12019 GCA_008642245.1 Bassia scoparia | reverse complement strand
TATGTTAAATGACCATGAATTCGATGATATATTATTACCCTACCTTAATTCTACCAAGTACGATTTGTGATTATCATTATTGTTTTTCACATGCCATTTTTTATATAAAAGGTGGTGACGATTATCATGAGTTAACATACATTTCTTCTTGATTGACAGAGCTCCAAAGGCAAACATATTGAGAAGTGAATCCTATAATGACACTTTTGCTCCAATTGTTGCTTCTTTCTCTTCTCGAGGGCCTAATTCTGTCGCATTCGATATTCTTAAGGTAACTTTTATTTATTTAATACGCCTTATGCACCTATACTTTTATTTTATATTTTGCAAATGAGAATGAGAATTTGAAGAATATAGGATGGGAGTGGAAATGAGAATTAAAAGGTGGAAATTCGTAAAATAATTCATATCCGTTATTTGGGGAATATAGGATGGGAGTGGAAATGAGAATAAAATTGAAAATTTTGAAATTCCATGTTTGATATGTCCGTATGTGAGATTAAAGTAGATATTAAATTGAAAGTTTACCAATTTACCCTTTCRTAAGTGGGGTACTGTGTGATGCCAATTAATAGGAAAGACAGGGCCGGTGCTAAGACGTTAGAGGCCCTTGACGTTAAAATTTTATTTCTTTTATTTTTTAAAAAATCTAATATCAAAGTCTCTGCAATCTTTAATGTTAAAAAAATAAATTAATTCAGGGTAAAAAAATTAAATTCTTATCATATCAAAGTGTAATTGATCTTCAAATTATTGATAAAATTGAAGATAAGAATTAATAAGGATTTTGAGATTTGAGAGAAGAAGATGAAAAAATTGTCTTACTTTTAATAACAACTAGGAAAACATAATTAAAAATAATGGGGGTTCTCAAATTTTTTTTTTTAATGAAAACTTTAATAGATTGAAGACGGGTTCCCAAAGAATTAATGGGGAATTGAGGGTTCCCAAAATAAGGGAAGCATAATTTAAAAAAAATTGACGAAACAACACCCAACAAGATCAACGCCTATATTATACAACCCTTCCCATATTGCCCAACATACAACCCCCCTCGCCTAAGTCTACAAGTGTCTTTTTTGCGTTGTTTTTTCATTTCTTTTATTAGTTGACAATATATATATTCTATATCTATCTTATTTTTATTTAATTAGTGTAAATCTAAAAATAATCTGATAATATTATACACGTACGCACAGCCACCCAACCTATAACTCCCTACACCTCAACAAGTTTGTTATACTGATTTGGCTTCGTTAGTTATGAGATAGATAAAATAGTGTGTTATTTCTTTTTTAAATGTTTTTTAAAAATTTTTTTTAATTCAATAATATGTTTAATCTACTAGTGTACCTTAGTATCTATCTTAGTCTTTAATGATATTTATATTTACATCTTATTTTTTGTCTTCTATTTATTATAATTCATATTTTAGCATTATATTGTATATAATTTATATTATTTTTATGAGATATCAATATGAATTGATGTATATTAAAAAAAAATAGAATAGTCATCTATAAATAAAGTACAATAAGAGGTCAAATACTTTCGTTATTCATCAATCACTATATTAATACGGCAAACTATTCACCAACTTCAGAACAAATGTTAATATAGTACAAAACAAATCATTGTTCACTTATATATCCTAAAAGTCAATGCACAAGTACAATTGTTTATTAATATCACAAGGTTCACTTATAAAAAGTTGTTCAATTATATATCCTCAAAGTACTACTTATACGTACCGAAAGTTTATTATTCCACTTATAGATCCCAAAAGTTACACTTACCAATTCATTGTTCACTTAAAATTCTCAAGGTCACTTATATAAAAACGTTGTCACATTATATATCAATAAAGTTCACTTAATGAATTCATTATTCACTTAAAATACTCTAAGTTCACTCATAGCTCTATTGTTCACTAATATTTTCTCCCAAAGTCTACTTTGAAGCTATTTAGATAATACATGTCTATAAATAGTCACTAGAATCGTGTACGTGTATTTCGTGTATATTCAACTTATACCAAAAAAGAACATATGCAAGACATGATGCATTGCATTTAATATGAAATATGTTATCATAGATAGTCAAAAGAAAAACAGTATAACAAAATTCTACTGCTATAATACAATTTATTGAACATCATACCTGTGGTGCGCATATATTGTCCCGATACAAGATCTAGGAGTTACCGCGCGTTAATTTTTTGTCGAATTCATTATATCTATAGCGCGATACAAATAAATTCGATGCTAAAATCAAATTTACGTATGCATTTTATTTACCGCAAAAGAGGAGACAAAAGAGTTTTAACACAAAGCATCAATCATTAATATAATATAATATATATAGGGTGAAGGATCCATGAGAACTCTCGTAGTGAGAATATGAGAATCTCATGTCTATACAATTTTAGTTTGCATGTTCTAAAGTTAATTTCATGTTTAACAATTAAATACATCGTTTGTTCTACATTTTATCTTTATGTTCTGCCAAATTAGCTCAATGTTCTAACACTTTTTAATAAATTTTCTCTCTTCCTCTCTCAGAGACATCGCCACCCACCCACCACCAACACCCACCACAATTGCGCACCAAGCCAGCCCACCCAATACCACTCCACACCGCCCTTCCCTTTAGCCCAGCCTCAGCCACCGCCACCATAGCAACAACCCCTGCTCAAACCCTCCTAGCCTACCTCAAGCTCAGCCGCAACCGAACCAACACAACAACCTCCTCACGCACTACCACCTACACCACGCTTAACCTCACCAATCAGCAAAAGCTATCCCTTAGACGTCGCACCCATCCACCGTGCGCAGCCACACCGCACCCTACACCGCACAAAGACAGCGCATCACCACTCATGAACCCGCCAAAATGGCTTCCAAAAATCAAGTACAATGAATCGATTGTGGTCAGTGGTGGCGACTCTCGGTAGCCATGGGTTATGGTCGCCGGTGAATTTGGGTTTCGGAGGTGGTCAGTGGTGGTTGGTTCAATGGGTGGTGGCAATGCGTTGGTGGTCGGCGTTGGTGGTCTGCGGTGGGGCCGATGTCAGGGGGGTTTGGTGCACCGCATGTGGGCTGCTATCGGCGGTGTGTCAAAGGTGTGCGTGTGTGACATAGCAAGCATAAACGGGAGAGAGAAGAGTAAGGGAGGAGAGAGAGCGGGTTAAGGGGGAGAAAGGAAAATCAAGCATTTTGTTTTAAAACAAACTAATAAAATGAATGGTTGGATGATTTAAGTGATTTTAAGGTTGAGATTGGAGTTCTTAGTTCACTATAAAGAGTTGGTCTCATTTGAACCTAACTTATATAATATATATATAATAATAAGAGTTAGGTTCAAATGAGAACCACCCTTATAGTGAGACTATGAGAACTCCATCTAACCCTTAAAAATTCACTAAATTCATCCCAACCATCATTATTTCGTTTTGTTTTAAAACATAAGATCGTTTTCCCTTCTCCTCCTTAATCCCCTTCTCTCTTCCCTAACGCTTCTCCTCCTTCGTTGTAACTGCTTGCCTATGTCAACCACCGCCACCACCTTTGCACCACGCCGAAGCAGCCCTACTGCGGTGCCAAATCCCTGACATCGGCCCACCGCAGACCACCAACGCAGACCACCAACGCATTGCCCACCAACCCATTGAACGCAAAACCACCACTCACCACCTCCGAACCAAATCACGGCGACCATAACCTGGCTACCGACGGCCACCACTGGCCACAATCGAATCATGTACTTGATTTGAAACCCTAAGTTTTGGGCGGGGTTAAATGAGGTGGGGCGCTGGTCTTTGTGCGGTGCAGGGTCGGTTGGGTGCGCGACGGTGGAGGGTGCGAGGTAAGGGTAGTTTGCTGTTGGTGAGGTTAAGTGTGATGTGAGGGTGGTAGTGCGGTGGAGGGAGGTGTGCTTGTGTGTGGTTCGGTTGGGCTGAGAATTTGAGGTAGGCAGGGAGGTTGAGCCGGGGTTGTGTGCTGGTGGCGTGGTAGGCTGGGCTAAAGGGAAGGGGGTGTGGGAGTGGTTTTGGGTGGCTGGCTTGGTGCGCAGTGGTGGTGTTGGTGGTGGGTTGGGGCTGGGCTGGCTGGGCCCGCCGAGAGGAGAGAGAAAATATTAAAAAAAGTGTAGAACATGACTAATTTTGCAGAACATAAAGATAAAAAATGTGAAATAACGATATTAATGTAGAAACATGAAATTTGACTTAGAACATGAAACTAAAATTGTAGACACATGAAGTTAATCATAGTTCTCACCTAAGATGAGTTCCATGGATCTCACCCCTATATATATATATAATTATATATATATATAATATATATGTATATAAATTATATTATATTATATATTTAACGCACGTATTTATATTAATCTTACATATTTCTATATATATTTTATAAATATAATGATATCATGGAGTTAGTTGGTTGAGAAGATGTTCAAGATGACGGGAGTAAAAAGTGGGGACAACAAAGATAGGAATTTTTTTAATACGTATTGTAGACCGCATGGGGAGCAAAGATAGGAAATTAGTTTTTATACAATTAAAAAAGAGTAATAAATTGAATTAAACAAAGCGTGAGAGTAAGTGGGGGAAGGGAATTATCAAGTGAGAGGTAAGAGGGGGTTGTATATTACTAGGTCAGGGGGATTGTACTAGTGCGCAACAGATTAACGAACACGGATTGTTGGGGCTAGATCAAGTGGGACGCCTCTAATCTAGGCCATTTAGTATTTATATACAATAAGTAGCACAGCTAATACATATCAAAGTTATGAGGCCCCTGGCATCGGAGGTCACTGCCGTGCGAACGGCAGCTGGCAAACGCCGACCTGAGGAAAGGTCATATTGTTAGTCTTTTCATCAAAATAATTTATTTTCCACATTTTATTACATACCTGTAGTATCAAAATGGGATACACCCAAATATATATTTCATTCTCACTAACTGGTATGTTCTCTTGCCAACAGGAATAAAAACTTGGGATTAATAATCTCATCCCTCCTTATTCTATGTACAAAGCCGCAGTATGTCATTCACTATTATTTCAATATGTTAACAAGCTGATTCATGCACCAGGAGTAAAATTTGACAGGCTTATCTCTATTTCTTCGAATATAAGGAAGTCCGATTATTCATGTTTTATCCGGAACATCTATGTTTGTCCTCATCGTACAAGTGCGTGCTTATGAGAATATCATCCTCTTGTTCTTCTGCATTAACATCAGGCTTTGATGACGAAGGTAACTTTAAAAAATTAAAATAATGAAATTGCAACAGAATTGTCGTCTGGGATCTCTAAACATTATAAATGATAGAGTTTGAAATGGGTCGTGAGAGGGAGATTTTGCATTAACTATATTTTCTTTTATTTTTTGCAAAGCAAAATTTTTTAGCCATTGGATCTGATCATGAGGGGTTTTAGATTTTGTTGACTCTACCAAACTCACCATTCATAATTCTAAGGCATCAACCAAATTGTTATCTGCTACATTCTTTTCCAAATTTCTAGATACAACTTTAAACATCATTATCAGGTTTACATGTATGAAAATTATAATAATTAACATTTGAAAAGTACAAAATTGAGACCGAATAAACAAATCAATCAGAATATATTTTTCATTATTGTATATAATCTATAAGAAGTAAGGTTTTTAAATGATAGTAACCAAAATTCGAAATGTAGCACATAAAAACGGGCTAAGGAATCACACACTCATTAATTAACAACAATTTAAGATTAGATTAGAATGGTTATTTTCAAAAATACTTATTAAAAGCTCAAAGAGATTGGTGGTGTCCCCCTAATGCAATGAACTGATTTACTTTTAGTAAATAAAAATTACCTATTCATAACATCATTAATTAATGCACTTCGACGTTAAAATTTTCAAATAAAAAGTGTCAAATTACCAAAATAAACTACTAATACTCAAATATCTATAAACATTCAATGGTTAAACAAAATTATGATGAAACAATGACACAATTATGTTAGACAATTACATTCAAATAACGTCATTTTTTAAATTAGGTTAACAAAAACTAGTGATATATAAAGGTTCATTGTTGAACAATGTAACATACTATGTTGTTGTTGTAATTGGCAGCGTGACATATTTAAATCGTTATTCGCAATTTTCTTTATAATTAAAAAAAATTAGATGATAAACTATAAATTTTTTGTGTGCAATTGTAGTCCACATCCTATGACCTCTAAAATCGCGATGCCGATTCGCCTACGGTTCAGGACATCTCAATCCCAGTGAGGCTTTTAAATCCAGGCTTGTGTTATGAGACAACGAAGATGTTATTACCTTCTTTGCAACTTGGGTTACACAAAACGAGAAGGATTCATGCATTTCGGGAACAAGATTCTCTTGACCGAAAAAGCCAACGATTATTCCAGCAATACCGCCAAAGGAATATTAACTATCCTACAATGGATTCTATGGTTAATGCTAATGTTTCGATCAAAGCTTAAGTCAGTAGACGGTCACCATAATGTCGGAGTTTGCTAATTCTCCCTACACAGCACAGCCGAATCTAACGATCCGATCTTCGGTCGAGGTGATCCCTTATTCCTTGCATTTACGTCGTTGAACGGACAAGGAAATCGTTCGATTGTGATTGTGATGGTAAGGAAGACCCTGACTCGCAGTTCGACTTCTATAATTTGGTCCTGATGATCCATATTAGTTAGGCGTCCTATTTATTATTTACAAATAGTACATATAGCTTGATAAGCCTTGTTGTTTATTCATTATCCTTTTAAAAATAAATTAATACAAGTACACAATTTAAGTAAGTGTGTTCCAATTATATTTTTCATTAGGTAAAATAATCTTGAACATTAATTAGATGTGTCATAGCACCATGTGAATGCTCTCTCATTAGCATACGTGCATAGTCTATAAAGGTTGCAATTATTCTAATGTTTACCGTAGTACATCACACCATGTCGTCGAGTATATTATATTGAGTGGAGCATGGAAAACACTTGGATTTTCCAAAATGAAATGGGGAAGCGTCAATTAAAAAAACAAGGGAACTAGAGGACCGTTTAACAAAAATAAAATAATACTTAAATATTTACAAAAATATTAGTAAAATGGTCTGAAAACAAGCAAAACCATTGAGGAAAACTATTAAAAAGAAAGAAAAGTTTTAAAAAATTAGCCATTTGATAAGAGCAGCCAAGCCTCCAAGACTCTCTAATAGAGATATAATTGGAGAGTTCATTCACCCAATATGGTGCTCTCCCGATTACTTCCATGGATAGCACTGTAAGTGGAACAATGCTTTGCCCAAGAGCATGGAAGTAGCTTTAGAACAAGGAAGGACATTTTTATTAAACATCTATCAACAATCAATCTAATGAAGATCAAGTGTTTTTAACAAAATAAACAATGGGCGCATATGGCGAGCTTGTCCCTATCCATGACTGGTCGAAGTTCGAAATCCCAATTGTCTGTAACAAGATGTGGTTTATATAAACCATCATAATTGTGTACAAAAATCGGGCCAAGTCTTGCTACGAACTGTTATCTTTTTTCTGCTCAACTGAAAACCAATTCAATAGGGTTCCACAAATTCTATATTAAAATATCAAATCAACTATACAATAATTCAGCTCCTAAATTCAAATTAAAATTATCAATTGCTTGTGGAAATGGTCTCTTTCTTAAGCCTTATATATGTATGAACCGTTACTCAAAGATTTTTTGTAAAAGTGAGAATTGTAGTCCCTGTAAAGCTGGTCGTCATAAGGATAGACAGTGGTTTCAAAAGCTTACTACTAAGCTAGCGTGTGGCTTGTGGGAGTTTGGTGGCTGCCCTCTTTGTTTGTTTGGTGTGTGGCTTGCCCTCGGTTATTGTATTCTCTTTTTTTGACGGGAAACGTGTGAAATTATTACGAAAGATCAGATTTACATCAGGAAGTACTTTGAAGAGTATTCTTCAGCCACAAACAAAGAGAACAAAATTATGACAAATTATGCGCAAGCTTATGAGCAACTCTATTGCGATTGCGCCTAACAAAAGAAAAAGAAAAAAAGGAGGTAATAAGCAAGAAATTGTTTAATGTCCCCTTAGCTAATCAAACCAAAAGTCGTACGATAGTACACTTCTCCTTTAAAGGCATTATACAAACTTCAACAATCAGTTCAAGATTAAGTTGCGCAAACCTGTTTTCCTAGGCCAACTTAACTAGCAGCCTATGGCCAATGCTCTGCAATCTCAAGTTCAACAGCACCTCGAGTTACCCACTGCTACATATACAAATAGCACATCCCAGTGTTGTTCCACGTAACTGACTCCCCTTGACCCACAGACCATCATTGAAACAAGCCGCAGCCGAATTGGCTTTGAACAATGCCACTCATCGAAGTCTTGCCACGCAAGCGAGCCTCATCACGTTGTTGGCCTGATAGTAATGGAGTGTGAAACGTTGCATCTTCATACTCAACTGATATATTTGATCCTTCCGTTGTAGCCACGAAATGTAGCTCGTTTTCGATAAACACCCACCGATCCTAGACCAACTTGGCAAGCAAGCCCCAAACGAAGTCAACCACTCCACCTGTGTTACAGCGTGATGTATTTAATTGATAATGGTTCTATTCCTCTCATCTCTCTTGCTATTATTGAATGGTTTTGGCCTTTTTAAGCCCTCATTTGCTACTAATGTGTTTGTTTAGTGTTTGAAGCTAAGTTGATCTTCAATTGATTTGGAGTGATTTCGGGACTTATTTGCAAGCATACGGAGTTTAAGTAGAAGTGCAAGGAGCTAGGAGTGGAGCGACCAGAAGTTGATTAATGCTCATCTTTCGGCCCTAGTTATGTTTTGTCGTCGGATTTGGTGCAACATTCTAGCTGCATTGGAAACTCAGACTCCGAGAGCTTCAATTTCATAGGTACATGTGTGATTTCCACGAGGCTCGAGATAATGCCTCTAAGACGGAGAATTCAGCATGCCGTATTGGAATCAATCCGATCGTCACATCTGAATCCGATCGGATGGAGCCCGATTTCCATTTAAGTCGTTTGTAAATTTGGCTTTTAATGAATGGGCAGGATTATAATATAGGCAAGTAGTTAATTTAGAAAATCTGATGTTTAATGGGGATTCAAATCCTAATTTTATTATATCTTTTATTCTACAATCATAATTGAAAAGTAGAAAAAAACCCTACGTATTATGTGAGAACCCTAATTTGCTTTTGGATAGAATCATTCAATCATTCATCATTGCAAGTAATTACTTGGTATATAATTTCCTTCTTTTTATTTTTTTTTTAATTTGATTTTCTCATGCTTTTAATTTGTTTAATGCTTTGGATATTGCTCAATTGTTATGCTTTTGATTATTGCCTTTAATTATCTAGGTTTATCGATATTGCTTTATTTGTCTATACTTTGATTAGTTCTTTTCCCAATCGCAAATCTGTTTGTAATTCAACTATGAGCAGTCAGTCTATTCTAAGCGCTTGGGGATCTATGCAAATGATGACTTAATATGGTTTGATTCAATCAATGTCTGACTTTAATAAATTCCCTATTAATGTCTATTCATGTTACGCAATTTCGTAGGGCCCGACTTAATTGGCTATCTGATTAGTCACAAGTCTCTAATCTACCGATTGAGACTTGAACAAGCATAACAATCATGGGAATGAGACTTTGCGCTAGGTCGATAGAGATACGGTTAGGAGTAAGTTCTATGGTTCAATTGATACAGAGAGCTTGATCTTGTTGATTAGCCATGTTATGTATTGTTGATGCCAATTTTAACTGTTATATGCGATAGTGAACCATAGCTCTGATTTCTTTAATTATATAGCTGAATCCTTTGATATCGTTGTCAATTAAGTTTCTATTGATCACCAATCAAATCAATTCATCTCTTGTTAGTTTAGATGCCTGTTATTCAATTCAGTCAGTAGTAAGTGTTCCTCGTGATACGTCTGTTAACCATAGCTTGCAGGTTAGTTAATAGGTATTTTTGATAGGTGCGCGACAAGCCTGTCAGAATTTTGGCGCCGTTGCCGGGGAACGGCTTAATATTGATTAATTTGGTTTGAGTCTAGCACATTCCCTTTTGTAATTGTCTTGAAGAACAATCATTGTTCTTCAGGACAGTACTACATCGCTGCAGTTTGCTTTTGTGTATGCGCAGTATCCCGAACGGGAGTTGATTCCTAAGAACCCATTAGGTGGAGGCACGTAGGCATAGACGGAAGAACTCCGGTAAGGCAGTGGGTTCTCCAGATTCCTTCCTTCTCTCATCAGTTTTTCGAATCCTCTTACGAACCGATCTGAGGAAGGGGAAATCAGCATTAGTGAACAACGAAGTATTCCATCTGATTCTGAGATATGGCTCAAGAACATCTCTGATGGACACTCCACCTGGTCGGAAATGAAATTCCGACAGGCCGAACAGGCCTACCAGGCAGCGAACTTCGTAAAAATCATGCTGCCGCTGTGAAATATGATTGAGGCGCAATCAATGGAGGATGCAACTGAAGATCCGAATTTGCATTCATCTAATTTTCTCCAATACTGTGGCACTATTAAGCATGCAGGAGTGAGCCTATCAGCTTCGTGTTATGCATTCTTTCTCATTGCGACAGAGATCGATTATGCTGAACAGTCTTGAGCCAACGCTTATGCCATGGGATGCACTCTCTCTTGCGTTCTTCAGAAGTACTCAGTCCTCCAGAGAATGACTGCACAATTGAGGAGTCAATCACAACTTTAAGCAGGACTTTGATGAGACTTTACCATGAAACAATTGGAGACGTTATAAAGAAACTACTCGTATTGTCTTATCATGTCTGGAGAAATGGCTCTGGTTCATAAGACCTTCTATATATGGTTTAACAATAATCTCGGATATCTCGATCCATGCAGCAACAAATGGGAGGTTCATGAGTCATACAGTCAATGCTGGATGGAAACTGATGAGGAGATGACCCAATCAAATGCTCAATATGGCACTCCTCGAGGTGTGACAAAGAAGCGGGCAAGCATGAGGTGATCAGATCGACTTATTAGCAGCTCAAATATCAGCCATCCAATCAGAAGTGGATGACATAATATGAATCGATCAGCCTCAATTGCAGTGTTTAGGTCCGAGTGAGATGTTCTGTGATAACTGTGGGGGGATGGGGCATCTAACTGGTGATGTTCTCTATGGCATCAGTATGCGCTTTTCAAAACCGTCCAAACAATCTATACTTCAACACATACAATGAAGGCATGAGAAATCAGCCATATCTTCCTACAAGAAAGCAATGGTTGAATCTCAACCAGTTTCACTCAGCAGGCCGCAGCAACAACAGCAGTTCAGTCCTCGATTCATCCCCTCATCAGAAACCGTCAGTACTAATCAACAGTAACATCGCAGCATCTGCAGCGCAAAGCCCAGTAGCTGATCCGGCCATGGCTGAGTTGAAAAATAATGATGATGCAGATGCAGAAGGAATTCAATCATTAGTCATCATAATCAAGCAATTTAGAAATACCAAGGTGGCGCAATTGGCTGTATCTAGTGCATCAAAGGCAGCAGGGTGCCCTCTTCATCAACCCAACAGCCGAAGGATAGTGCAATGTATCACTCCTTGCAGTGGCACTAGGTACGTAGGTCCCACCCATGCATGCAGCTGCTGATGGCCCTGAAGTGCATCTAAGGAACATGTTGTAGATGTGAGAGCAGAGATGGAGAAGAAGAAGGAGAGGATGTGATGCAATAGGCTGATAAGGAGGAGAGGCACGAAATACACCTCTATTGTCTGTGCCCATTATTAAAAGCTGGCTTTTTCCACTAGAGTAGCCAAGAAGAAGCAGGAACAACATTTCAGCAAATCCTCGATGTGGTAAAATTGCCGGTAATTTCCTTTCACTGAGTAGTACTCAGTTCCTCTTTGCTAAAATTTGAAAGCATGTGACTAAAAAAGGGAGTTTAATGCGGTGGAGAACTGTGCTTTTCACTG
>SNQN01005293.1:16885-30552 GCA_008642245.1 Bassia scoparia | reverse complement strand
TTACCCCCTTTCTTATCAATTGAATTCAGCATGATATTATAGTCACCAATAACCATCCAAGGAGAGCAGAGCGACATTGTAAGGGCAGTCAAATAGTCCCAAAAGAAAGGCTTGTCCCGATCCTGAGCAGGGGCATAAATYGCGAACAAAGTGAAAGAGATATTACACGCCCTGTCGAGGACGTCGAGTGATCCTATACGATGTTCAAGAAAGTTCACAGTTACGTCTATCACTGTAGAATTCCAACAAATCCACATGCCACCACAATGGCCTAAAGGATCGATAATGTGAATGTTAGTAAAACCAATAGTGCGACTCAGACGAGTGCTRTTGGAAGGGGCTAACATGGTCTCCAAGACAATTAAGATATCTGGTTGAAACCGTTTTCGGAGGTAAATAAGCTCACTAATTGCTTGGGGTTTTTTGGCCCCTTGTATATTCCAACTAATAATTTTCATGAATCAATAAATGAAAAGTAACGAATTTCAATAAGGGAAATGTATGGGACGGATGAAGGAATACAAGTTGTCCAAGAGTAGGAGTAGTACCGAAACTAAAACAATGCCAAAAATAYAATAAAATAAATAAGTAAACGCAAACGCACAGACCAAAGCTAAGCTCGAGAAAAGGGGCAGTGGTAAGTTCGAATATGGGAATGTGGAGAAGGAAAGTTAAGATAGGCCAAGTAGGCCAACTAAGACATGGTGGAACAAGAAGGAAGGGATGTCGTGGACCCCAATTCGTTAGAATAAACATAACAGAAAGAATAAGCATATTACAAACCCAAGAAAACATATATAGTAGACGACTCAGTAGCAATATTATAAAAACATGGATGGGATGGCGAACCACAGTCGAAAAAATACTAATGAAAGACAAAAATAAAACAGTACAAATCCAGAGGAGTAAAAATAATACATCACAAATCCAGATCACAATAAAACTAGTCGGGTAGTGGTTGCCCATTATGCGAAAATCTAAAAGTGAGATAGTAAAAGAGACAATATTAGTAAAGAGATACAATGTGCAAGGTGGAGTGAAATAATCCTGAAAAAAGGAAAAACAAATACGTAAGGAGATTAGTAGATAAGCAAAAATATACATAAATATAGCAATGAACATACAACTAGCAAAACGAGGTAAAGTGTGGAAGGGTAAAATGGGGAAAGATAGCGCCATAATCAGAAAAAGATTTTTCACCAAAATAATAGCAAAGAAGAGAGAAAAACACGGTAGGAAGTATATAGCATGATAAATAATAAAGTGGACTGCAGCACAAAAAGGCAGCAAAAAGGACAGCAAAAAGGACAGCAAAGACGAAATAGGTGGGGAAAAGAGAGTCAAAGAAGCCAAGGGGTTCAGTACGCACCACTCATCATCGTACCACAGGGTGGCTAACGGTTTTAAGACCTCCTGAGCTAAAACTTGGTCTAGATATCGGCAAAGAACAGAACAAATGGGCGACTGTAAATGCAATGGGAAAGTAGCATGTAGACAGAAAAAGGTATGAGAAAATAAAGAGAAAAACGAAGTCACAGCAGGTATAACAAATATCATGGGCAAAGGGTAGAAGTGAAAAATGCAACAAACGAAAAGAGGCAAGGGAGTCAGAGGCCAGTAGGGGGGAAGAAGGGAAAGAACACCCACTGTAATAAATGCCAAATGCCAACAAATAGACCAGAAATAGCGGTGGAACATAAAWCCATAAGCCTCCAAACTGTGAAATATTAGGTTTGGGCACAAGCATAACATGGGGGAATAAAACCCGCAACAAATGTAGTGCAACACAAACTCATGGACAGCCTGAATCGAGCTGCAAATGTACTCAGAGAAAAGGTGCACTAACATCCTTACCCAACAACATATTGGGGCGAATCTTTTGACCCTTCGTCACATCATTGAATCCAAATTTGAAAAAAAACAATGGACCTCATCCAGCCCGGTGATGTTTCTTTTCAAAACCCATGGCAATGGGTGGTTCTCATTCGAATTCTCTTTCTGTCGATGATAGCACTCCTTGTTCCTGGACTTAAACGCTCCTTGGTTTGTCCTCTGGTCTGAACTTTGTCATTCTTACCCTGGTTCGAATCTTCTGTCCTTACTCGACCCCTGTTAACACATTGACCCAATGGGTGGTTAAGGTTCCATCTTTTGCCAATCCAATATTGGACTGGGCCAATCTTCTCCATTCTTCTATGCACCCGTGACAGCGGGGTCGGTACCTGTATCAATCGGGATGTGTTTACCCAAAGAAAGATAGAAAAGTTTTTAAAGTTTGTTAAAGTTTGTCTTCAATATTTCGTATTCTTCAACCCGTTCCCTGGAAGCCCTACTGTCAATTTGGGGAACAAGTGAAACAAATTTCACTTGAACTACGAGGAATGTCGCTGAGATAAGGATGTATGGTCTCGAGGGATAATGATTGAGCGCCACCGCCATAGTGTCCCCCCGGACCGCCCTGTGGGGATGCGCACGAGTGAATCGAAATTGGAGATGAATGTCTAACCAACTTGGATCTCACCTGAAATCGTCCACCCTCCATCTATGACCTCACTACTAAGGTGAGCGCTTTTGCTCCATATCCACACCATTCACGGTTTCGAAACAGGAGGAGTACCCATGCTAATTGTGCCTTCCGCATGGACCCTCCACTCTCAAATGGTCAGGCTGCTGACTGGCGCTCACATGCATTTAAAACTATCCATCGTGGTTGAAAGAGCCCAATCCAGGCCAAGTGCACAACCCGAACGCAATATCAGGGCGCGCTCTACCATGGAGGCTTAAAGTAGCCCGTCGTGCGGGCCCGCGGAGCCCACTATGCCAAAAACGATGGGACACCCATCCCTCTCTTTCCTTTTTTAGCGCCTAACCACCTTGCGTGTTGGCGACCACGACGAAGCAAAAATAAGGGGATCCTATCAATTGTTCCGACCTCCCAATTAGATGAATTAAACTAAACCAATGTAAATCTTCCTGGTCTGTGACTTCACACCGAGCCAACGAAAGAAGATTCCACTCTCCCAGAGTTTACTCAGACGTCGCTCACGCACTCTCTCTTTGTGGTGGATCAGCAAGTGAACTCAAAACAAAAATTGGAATCCAACAACAAGTGCATTAGCTCTCCCTGTAGAAAGGAGGTGATCCAGACCGCACCTTTCCAGGTACGGCGACCTTGTTACGACTTTCGCGTCCAGTCACTAGCGCCTGCTTCGGGCACCCCTCCTTTGTTCGTGGGTTAGGTAACGACTTCGGCATGGGGCTCAGCCCTCCCACTCTCAGATAAGAGGGGTGTGACGGGCTGCCCGTCCTACAAGGCCCGGAACGAATTCACTCGCCGTAATGGGTCATGACCGGCGTTAGACCTTACCGCGATCGGCTTCATTGCAGTCGCCTAGTTTGTTCCAGAGCCTGGAGGACATTTCGAACTGAGTCAGCGGAGCCATGTTGCTGTGTCTGTTAGCTCACCCCTGCGGGGATCGCGCCCTTTGCTTCCTCCGGCCTGTCTTGTGCTTTTGACAGTGTGTCGCCCAGGCCGAGGCTACTTTGGCTGATTTGTGCAAACTTGACGTCATCCTCACCTCCTCCGGCTTATTTCACCGGCAGCTCTTGAGCTTCATGTCTGGTTCCCTCGTATAACTCACGTTGGCAACTCACATAACACGCTAGTGTGTTGACGCCGCCTACATTGCCGGGGAGGCTTCTAACTCCAAACCTTACGGCCGAGCTTGACGATCTCAGCCATGACCACCTGTGTCCGCGTTTCCCGTAACCAGGGCACCTCCCTTCCCCATTCTAATATGGATAGGATTCTTGCGCATGTCACTAGCCTTCTCACCGTATACAGATCACTTCGTTCGACTTGTGTCATACTGATAGTTTAACACCACATTGCTCCATCTCGCCTGTGCGGCCCCCGTCCCAAACTCTTCCTCTAATGTGACGACTTTTTTCATCTTCTTTGCGAGTTTAACTCCCCAGGCGGGATACTTACGCTTACTACAACACTGCACGGGTCGATACGCACAAGCAGCCTAGTATCAGTCCCATGAAAACTCGGTTTTACGGGCTTAGGGGCTCGATTTTGACCAAAGAGTATTAACTCCATGGCCCATCACGGCTTTTTGTAAGTCCCCGCTCTTTTGAAACGGCTTCTTGTCCCCTGGTGTTCGGTTCCTGCCTGGATGATTTACCTTGAGTATGGCCTCAAATATGGCCATGTCTCCTTCGGAGGAATTGGACTTCTTTGACTCCCATGGCACTCGACGCCTGCTCTTGGTTCTAACCTCCACTGAGTCGGGGAAGAGCGACGAACCCGTGGATGAGAGGATGTTGTCCCCTTCCCCGCGCGACCATGAATATTCTGCCCCCTTGCTTACCTGCTTTTGTGCTCCTTTTATGGGTCCTCTGTTGTTTTTTTATTGTTCTTTTTCTTTCTTCTTAATAATGGCCCCTTTGGCTCCTTCATTGTTTGTAAGCGTGTGTTTCTATCTCTTTCTCCTTTTTTATTTTTTTTCTTCTTCAATCCCTAACCTACTATTATCTTGGTTAAATCAGGCCCCCTATATGACCTGTTGCACTATTTAGATCCTTTTAGTTTTTTATTTTTTTTCTTTTCAGTTCTTCCTTTCCTTAATGGATTTTTTGTAACTTGTGCTGTATCTTTTTCCTTTTTATAATATATTTATTTTCTTTTCTATTTTATTTGTTGGTTTGGTCTTTATGGACTTACTTGTGTCTTATTGGTTTGTGATTACTTCCGGATTTCTGCCTTTTTTTTGTTTGCTTTTTTTGTTTTTTTTGGTAACTTTTCCTTTGCATTCCTTGTTCCTGCGTGTTTGACTACTATGGCTGCCGGGTTCAGTTCTTATGTCTTAACATTTTCCCATTTTCGTAGTCCTATCTTCCTCTCCTAGCTTTTCGTTCTCTCAGCTGTCAGTGTCGGGCCCAGCTAGAGTCTAGTGCTTTCTCCGTGCTTTCTGCGCTGTTTTCCCTTTTCCCATCTCTCTACGCATGTTTTCATGATCTCACGGAAATTCCCTCTGCCCCTACGTCTAGCTTGGGGTATTTCCACCGTGCCTGTCCTATATTTGCCGTTGAGGCCTTCTTTGGTTACATTTTTGTAATACATCGAACGGACCCTCTTAATACCACACCCACCCCTACACACTCCGCCTTTTACGCCCAATCATCGGATAACGCTTGCATCCTCTGTCTTACCGCGGCTGCTGGCACAGAGTTAGTGTCCGATCGTCTTATTCCTCCGCGTGTATTTATCCGTCATTGTTCCTTTCTCCGGGGTGAAAGTAGAGAGTTCAGTCCTCCGTGGGCGTTCTTCGTACCCTCCACGCGGCATTGCTCCGTCAGGCTTTCGCCCCATATGCGGGAAAATTCCCCACGCTGCTCCCGTAGCGAGTCTGGGCCGTGTCTCAGTCCCAGTGTTGTGATTCATTCCTCTCGGACAGCTTACTGATTCAGCCCTTGGTAAGCTATTGCCGCCTTTCTAATGCCACTATCTAGCTAATCAGATTTCGCCGAGCCTTTGCCTCTTACGTTGTCTCGAACTTCCTCCTTTGGTATGCTTTGTCGTCATTACCTACTTGGGTGTATAGAGAGGCCGTTGTCATTAGCGTGTTATGTTGCCTCTCGCCTCCACCAAGGGCTCAGGTTTCTTA
The DNA here is from genome assembly GCA_008642245.1 of Bassia scoparia. Classification (NCBI taxonomy): domain Eukaryota; kingdom Viridiplantae; phylum Streptophyta; class Magnoliopsida; order Caryophyllales; family Amaranthaceae; genus Bassia; species Bassia scoparia. Next base: position 24,880 of record SNQN01005293.1, on the reverse strand, counting down.
CGCTTTACTCACCCGTCCGCGCACTGGAAACACCACTTCCGTCTTCTCCTGACTCTTTGCATTGTGTTAAGCATGCGACAGCGTTTCATCCTTGAGCCAGGATCGACTCTCCCATGAGATATAGTTGCATAATACTCTTTTATATACAGCCTTCTCGCTTTGATATCGGTAGACATAAGGCGGATTCCGATATTGTCGTCTCTCATTCCAAGCATCATGAACTTGGGTTATGCATGCGCTGTCATATTCGCCTGGAGTTGCTGTCTCAGAAATATAGCCATGCCTACCCCCTCACGTCACATCCCACGAGCCATCTTATCCATTCTCATTCAATCACGGCCGGGCGAGGCAATGTCTAAATAGAATAATAAACTCGACATTGAGCGTTCTTAAGATTTTAACTCAAGAGGTGTGCGGGGGATCGAACTGATGACGCCTACCTATCTCGAGTCAATCGTGTGCACTCTTACCCTGAGTTATACAACTCCCTTACTGCCCCTCGAGAAATAGAACTGATAACTTAAGGCAAAGGGTCGAGAAACTCCATAGATCACCACTATTCTTATGCTCTGTCGTGGCTAACCAACTTGCGAGAAACCCTATGTGATATCTTTTCTTTCTACGGTCACTTGTGATTACGGATACGGAAAAATAATGGGAGGAAATTTCGGATATTACTGTGTCAGGATTCTCTGAGCTCTGTGTCTCTCACAGAATGATACGGATCACAACCGCCTTCCCTCTTATGTTGCCAAAGGCATTTTTTACCTGTGATACCTCAGGTAGAATCTTTATCAGTCCATCTCTTTTCCATTCAGAGTCTTATGTTTTCCACGCCTCCTTGAAACCTCTTAAAATGACAAATTTCCTTTTGCTGTCAAGGGAACAACAATTACCTTCATTCGTCACTCCGAGACATTTAAATATGAAAGATATGGAGATGGGGTTATAATGTTCCTTCCCCTACCATCTTTAATCACTTCTTATCTTCATGCAATTTCGCGCCATTGAGGCTTAACTAGAATACATGTGGCCCCCTACCGAGACATAATTGTAACTTGCATCCTCCTTGCCTAGCAGGCAAAGACTGCGACCTCCGTTGGATAAGTGATTGATTCATTCCACCTTCGCGATCGACATGAGAGTCCCCAACACTACTTGCCCATTCGCAACCTGTGTTGTATATTTGAACAGAGGTTACCCCTTGCTTCTTCATCTACACACCTCCCACTCTTTTCCCGACCCGAGCCCCCTTTCCTCGGTTCACCGAGACAAAATGTTAGGGTCTTCTCCGTGCCAACATTCATCCACTGTGAATGAGCGCACTTCTCTGAGCTGGATGTTGCTCGTATGACCTTTACATACTAATTCTTTACTACTCGAAAATATACTAAGCCTCTATAATTATGAGAACACTTTCTTCTTTTCTGTATACCTTCCCCGTTCTCTTGCTACCCGGGCTTTACGCAACGATCGGATCCGTATTGATTATCCCATTTCAACACAACATACGGCTTATTCGGAATGGATTTCTTCCGTAGGACCCCACCTAAGCACGAAAAGTCTAGGATCTTCTCTCCACCGAAAATCAGTGATCTCCTATTTTCGGATGGTAGATGCTCTACATCCCGCATTTGGATATAGTCTTTCTTGACACTAACCTTCTTTTCATTTATGCCTGATGACTTTCCAATTCACGATATTTTTCTCTTGGGATATATCCTATATCGGGCTTATCTCCTGCTCACAACGTGTATATTTCGCGACATGCTCAGATTGATAAATCATCGAATCTCTATTGCTCATATGCCATATACTGTTATTAAGGTCTTATGTCTGATGTCAATTACCTGCGTCGTACCTCTGATAGGGTAGAGAAGAGGAAAATATCGAGCCTATTGCTAACTTAATGATACATTTGATCGTAGAAAAAATCAAATCAAATCGGCTTCTTTTTTGGCTTACCGTCGCCTCAATGAGAAAGTGAGTCAGATTCGACTAGCGTATCAAAAACCTAATTCCCGGGACTTGAAGAATTTGGAAAGATCCAATCCAGATGGGCTTTCGAAAGTAGAATTGAGACGAGGAGCTGTATGAGCTAGCCCAAATCTCATGTACGGTTCTTGTAGAGTGGCAGTAAGGGTGGAACTATCTGTCAAGCTTTTGTCTACTTCCACCCCCCGGAAATACCAAACTTTATGCCTTACGTAAAGTTGCCAGAGTACGATGTAACCTCTGGATGTGAAATCCACTGCGTATATACCTGGCATGCCATAAATTTACAAGAACATGTCTTTTTAGTCTCAGTAAGAGGGGGAAGGGTTAAGAGACATACCCGGTGTGAGATGATTCGACATGTCTCGCGGGACCTTAGATGTCGGTCGAGGAGTAACGCGATCTCTGGTGACTCAAGGGCTAGATTTTCTTATGTGTTGCGATTTCTTATATCTCCATGATTTTTCTATCATTTTCCATTGATCCGCACCTATTTGTCGAATTCGCTTAAGAAATCATAGTCTATAAATGGTTTGTTCATCGTGCTTTTGGTCTTTAAATCCCCCTTATAATATACAGATATAGTACTTGGCGTCACCGGGACTGGAGCACGGCTATCGCTTGAGTATGCACTTATTTTCAAAGTTCCTTCTTTTTCTCTTAAGATGCTTTTATTCGGACCTTAACTGATTTATTTCCCCTACTCCCTGTTCCAGGTCGGAATATTGCGATATAAGTTTATTCATTTGGTTGGTTTTTTTGCGATGGAATCTATTTTTTCAAAGTCTCGTGTCAATGGCAACCATTTTCGACTTGCGGCTTTCTCTGTTTCTAACCGTAATCATGTTATCTTCCAATACAATCTTTTAGCAATTTTCGTTTATACCTCCACAGGTTCTCTAGTCTTCTTACCTTATTGCGCGGATTTTTTCGCTCAGAACGTTACTTCAAGTGCGCTTAATGGATATGGTTGTCATAACGAGGATTTCCATATCTAGCAGTGTGATAAGTTTTTGTTACGGGACGGCTAAATACTTCAATTTAAACCGTGAAACGTTAATTTTCCTTACGATTTATGATCTATGTTCATATTTCCATTACTCGATCTCATATGGTTATCACCAGATTATTCGAATTCTTTGAAAGCTCGGCGTTTCATTATTTCGCTCCCGACGAAGCTTACCGTCATGTACGGTTTGGAGCGGAGATCTTATGTGTTTATTTTCTCTCAGATCCACCCTACAATATGGGGGCAAAAAAGCTCCAAATAATATTATTAAGTTGATTGTTTCATGTCTCTTTTGTATAAGGAAAGTTATAAACACCTTGATTCACTGAAACCCCTTATTACGCATCATCAATGCGGGTCACGTCGACGGTACTGTTTAGAAGAAAAACTGCAAATCCGATCATTATCGATAACTCGATAGTTAACATGTTGGATACCGTATTCTGAAACACGGAAAAAAATCATTGCTGTTACCCCACATTATTCTCGTCTTGAACTTTCGCTAGTTCCTCGTCTTGTGAAAATAGATTCCAACAAAATACAAGGAAACATAGATACTCCCTCTACATCCTTGTTTTTATCGTCAGGTACTCATTTACTACGTGGGATGATGTTAGACTTGCGCCGAATTTTGTTTGTTATAGTCTCTTTATTAGTTTTAACAGGAAGACGGTTGCGCTCAGGTTTTCGAGTTATTTGTCTTCTTTATTGCAAGTGTACCCATTGGAATAGGAAGTCCAACAAGGAAAGCCTTCCATTTCGTTTGGTTATTAGGGCAGCCCGAAAAACTTCCGGGGTCGAAATATGCCGTATTCTAACACATTATTATACTCTCCGAATTTACAGTGGATGCTGCCAAAGGGATGATAGTGCGACTGTGCCATACGCAAAAAGGAAGAGACTCATAGAATGGCAGAGGCCAATTAGAAGTTTTGCACATTTTCGATTTGAAGTCTCATGTAAATCGTTTAGTATACTCCTAGTATAGACACCTAATATGTTCTCAATAATTACATCCTGCGATTTTCGGAAAAAGAATCATAGGAAAAAGAAAGAATCGGAAGGATCCGATTCTATTTCTTTCTTTTCTCGAACATACAAAAATTGCAAAGTTAATATAATCATGGATAACTAAGCCCTCTCGGAACTGCTCTTAAGCTAATACACTGATACATAGATTAGTTGATATTATCTCTCATAGTGTAAGCCATAGTCTTATTCATGTGGATGATTTCGTTAAATATTTCCTCTAGTTTAAAATAGAAACAATTGGAATTTTTTTGCGTTTCTATTGTGATTTGGGGTGGCTATTCCTATGAGTTATATCATACATATTCATGATCTTGGGCATGTACAGAATGAAACTTCATTCTCTAATTCTACGAAATTTTTATGAAAGCCTCATTTGCTTTCTCTTCGATGGAAGGTTTGATTTTTCCAGTCCTAATGGCTGAATGCTGATCCGTAATTGGTGTGAGGGCTGAATCTTCAATTCGATTACTCTCTTCGATGATCGAGTTCAACTCTTCTTGTCTGTATCAAACAACGATATGCATTGGGTCTTATCATTTTGTGCAGTCCTCGTTCCTCAATTACGCAAGTTAGTAATACGCGTATTAAACACTCCTTATATTTTCTTCCCTGTATTCGGACGTGTAGAAGAACCCTCTCCATATGATTGTTGCTAGCCTTTTTCGTGGGGAAATTTTTTTTCCAACTACTGACAATATTCATTCTACGTAAATCTATCAACTCTCAACATTGCTTTTATTTTACTATGTTCTTCCACCTCCATGTATTTTCCTCTCTATCCGTCTCTAGATGCTAATCATCTTATACTGAAATTTAGTACCATGAAACATGGCTTCTGAACAGATTTCGTGTTATTCGTTTATTTTAAGCACGACGTACTCTAGGAGCATAATGTTCTTTCTATGCCTTTAGTTGTCTCCTAGTAACGAGATTTTTTTTAGATAAATCTTTCTGTAGGCTCCAGAATGTTCGATTTGTGTCTTATCTTAATTCACCTAATTATTCTGGATATACCAAGAAAGATGTTCTCGGTCTAATGGGCTACGTATGATAATATATTTTAATACCTATGGGTGGAGGCGTGAAATGCATTTTGGCAACAATTTCCGGCGTTTCGAGGTTTCTCTTGGCTTACGGTTCATCCTGGTATACTCCGTGATCGATAGGAAGAGATCGAGCTTCACACAGAAAATTTTAAGTATATATTTCGCTCCTCTATCAATTATTACGCACCCCAAGAATGGTAATAAGCTCCTTGGGAATTTTCAATATCTCTCGTTGCTCTATATATTCATCTCGTTGATGTAGGTCAATATTGGGAGATTCAAGCTTTCCCCACTTATTAGCCCAGCTTCTCTGGATCAATGGCCTATCATGACCGAATATAGAAGAGTGCGGCTCCCAGATTCACAAGAAAAAATAATCCCCTCAACCTCTCTAATTTCTTATCTCTGAGGATGTTTTTGCCTGGATTTTCCAAAACTCCATGGGACATGCAGAAGAGAAGTGCTATTTCCCACTCAGTGTAGCCCAAGACGATAGCTCTTGACTCTATTGTTTCTAACACTCCTAACCAATTTAAGGCTAAGCAAGCGTTTTCAAAGGGGTCCCCTGAGACCAACATGTATATTCACTTTTTTGTCTTTATATCTTTCGTGAGTTTAGAGCGCATTTCGTTAGTGTTATCACGGGTAGTTCCCTTAGTTCCTACAAAGGGAATCGGGACTATTATGACCACGATATAGACTCATGACATTTCCTGTCGCACCTTGATGCTAACAATAGTGGGTTCTCGTCCTTCACGAGACTACGGTGTAAAGGAACATCCCGTCGACCAAAAGGATCCCGCACCCTTAGACTAACTCCATTCTCATGGCTATTGAGAACGAATCAAGCTCATGATGGTTTTCTATTTCAATATTCTCTTTCTGACTTGCTACCCTTACGGACAACCTAAAGCATCAGAACAACAGATTTGAAAATATGAGTTATCTCGTACGCTCTTACACTTCCACTTGAGCTGCAATGGATTTCCTCGAAATAGTCTTAAGCGATTAGTAATCTTTTTCTAAATCGAACGATTCGGTCTTATACTATACCGAGGAGGTTAATCAAAAAAAGAAAGAAGATGAGGTTCTTCTTTCTTTTATCACTTAGGAGCCGTGCAGATGAAAGTCCATGCACGTTTTGAATGACGAGAAAGCAATTGAGGAATCCCTTGTTCGACTTCTGACTCTCCCACTCCAGTCGTTGCTTTTCTTCGTTAACTTCGAAAGTAGCTGCTTCAGCTTCAGCCGACTCGGGAATTTTTCGATATTCCTTTTATTTCTCATCAACGAATGGCATCTTCTTCTGGAAATCCTAGCGGTAATTCTTTAGCATGACTATTGGGGAATTCTCATTGCTATTACTCAAACAATCTGGAAAACGTATGCTTGCATATTCGTCATAGTCAAATCGGATAATGTAATTATTGGATAATTTGTTGGAGACTCAAATGATGGATATGCAAGCATTGATAACTTATATGCTGTTCTATATCTCTATGAATCAGGAACTTTTGTGCGTTTGCATTGTTTATTTGGGTCTACGTACCGGAACTCGATAAATATTCGACAGATGTATGCGAGATTTTGTTATAAACTGGAAAGATCTTTGTTTTGGCTCTCTCTACTTAGCCCATGATGCAGTCTTCTTATCAGACCCTGTAGGTCTTCCTACCTGCTTAGGTCAGGTTTCTCTCCGTGATTCAAACTCTATTTATTCTTGTTGTGTGTGGATGGCAGAAGCCACTAACATATCTGTCTTGGTTTCTTTAATAGATCTCCTTATCGGCTCGTTCTTTTAATCTACTATATTTAGGATTCCCTTAGATCACTCTCATATGATAATCAAGTTTAAAGTAATGGCAGCTGACCGAAACCAGCAAATTAACCCCTCACGTTAGCGAAATTATTAGAAGATCCCCTTTTAAGATCAAAGAATTCCATTCGAAATTGAGGATGTATACTTCTATTTGTATTTGGCTTGTTGTTTCGGATACGACAATATTACGCTCCTCCATACCAGGATATCATGAACCCGATTATTAACAATTGCTCAGGATACCCTTTTTTTAGCTTCTAGGGTTATTTTCTTAGTTCCTGAGCATCACTCTCCAGCTTACTAACTGAATCAAAGAAATCATGAGGGCTACGAGACTCAAACCTATGTTCTCGTCCCTATTAATTGTTGAGGGTGGGCTAGGGTTATGAATTATAATCTAGAATCTGAGTGATTCGAGTCGATGGGTTCATGTCTATACAGTTCATTCCATACCGGCCCAATAGGCGTTATATACATGCTCATTCTGGAAAGTTACATTCGACTGACGTATTAATAACGTAGCACTATGTTCATTTTCCATATGGATCCCCCGTCTCCATTCCAATCTAGGATGTTAATGAAATAGGCCGAATTTCTGGAGACTCTCCGATCTTTTATGCATCTCTCGCTTATTTGGGACTCCGCTACTTTCTCTTCTTGTAGGCTTCTCCATTGAATCGAAAAAATAGGTTTTGTCGTCCATCTTTCTTGATCTTGTAATATATAAGATTTTTCAGTATGAGATGGTATTCCTCATCGGATCAATTCAAATCGAAGGCAATTGGATGTCGACCGGTGAGTATCTTTATATGACCGATCCGAATTTAGGAAATCAGTTTCCGACACGTCACCTTTGTTAATATTCCATACTACACTAAGTGTCGAGATATAATCGATTATTCATTAAGGTGGGAATGCACGAATCATTTTTCAAGATGCTTGGTGGGTGAAATGGTAGGAACACGCGAGACTCAAAAATTTCGTGCCTAAAGGCGTGGAGGTTCGAAGTCCTCTTCAAGGGCATGAAATTGGAATGCTCATTCAATGAAGCAATTGCGAAGTCATATCGTGCTACTCCGGACTCACTCAATCTT
>SNQN01005293.1:0-14871 GCA_008642245.1 Bassia scoparia | reverse complement strand
TTGAACGGCAAGTTGATCGGGAAAGGAAGGGGGTAAGTAGTGTTTGACGGGGTGAGGGATAGTGAAGGCAGCTTAGAATTTTTAGGGTGTAAGGTGGAAATCCTTGATCGGTGAAACGATTCCCAGCGAAGAAGATGACGCGGTGAGTGGAGGAAGATGGCAAGGGTGAGGCCTTAGCGTTTGGGAAGCCTGATGGAGGATCTAGTGGGAACCACCAAACAAAGTCAAAAGAATGAAGATCCAGTTAAGAAAAGATAACATTGTTAGAATCTCCAAGAAAGGTGGTGTGATAAAGTTTGCCAGTGATAATTTCAAGAATTTTCTTTAATAAGGGGCAATTCCAAGAACATATGATGCTCCTGCAGGAAGTTTACTAGGGAACTTTCTCTCTCTAAGATAAAGTCATTGATTAATCCAATGTTAATTGATTGGTTTACAGTACTTGGGTGAGTTAAGTTAATGGTTAGTACAGGTAATATGTTTAATGTGCATGCTTTTGGAATTTGGGTTTAACAAGTTTTTTTAATATCGACTGTTATTAAGCGCTATCAATTTAACAGATATCTGTCATCTTTGTCCTAAAAAATAGTGATATGGGAAATTCAAGATCAATTAGATTAGGTTTGAATAAAATAAGGTTATTAGTATAGGAAATTCAGAAAGTATTGGGGTGCGGCGCCGAACACAATAGTTATTGTAAAAGAATATTAAATGATAAGTTTGGTTTTAGTGCTTAAGTTACTCTTTTTAACTGACCACTAACACAAAAAGTATAACTCAAATAAGATTTTAAGTAACTTGATGATTATATAAGTGTAATTGAAAGGGTAAATTAAATTTTGACAAACACACGATTTGTTAATAAAAATAGCCATAATGATATATTAATGACGGAGCTAATAGTAAATATAGGATTAATAACATTAATTTAGGATCTTAATAATAATTAAGAGATAATTAAACGCTTGATAACATTAATGATTTTTACGGTGTCTAGTTTCATGTTTAGACTACTTTAACATGATATATATACTTTCTGTGCTTTATCACCACCATGCTGCAATAATAATATACGATAGAGAGTTTTGACCGATACCTGAACTTGTCGGCAACGGAATTTCCGGCGTTCTTCAGCTTCCGGTTTTAACAAAAGTGGCTAACTCGACGCTTCTTAGATCAGGACGCAAGATCTATCCGTTTCCTCTTAGACGTAGTCTCTTTCTATATTTGTTTAATGGATGATGGATTGGTTAAACAAGAAATATATTGGCAAGCTATAAGGTTAGAAGGATAACGTTCCATTCTGAAGAAGACTTTTATTAAATGAAAAGATTACAACACTAAACACTCAGAAAGTCTAGAGTTCTTTGCTTTAGAGACTGAAATCCTATCTTTCTCTTAGGCAATGTTGCTCTAGATGACTGAGTTTCTACTCTAGTATTTCTTCATCGTTTTTTCCCAGCCTTACAATGATTCTATTTATAGAGAAATCTAGCAACTTGGATGCTCTTTTCTGAATAGCATCAATGGTGCTTGACCCTACAAAATGCAATATAACACACTATATATCTTAAAGCTAAAAAGGAAAAGTAAATATGCAAGCTTAGAAATATTTCACTGCTTCCGGTCTAGGCCATCATGAGATTCTGCATTCTTCATCTCACTTGGATGCCAATTTTATGGAGGTGGTTTCATTCAACCTCAGTCTTGAAAGATATCTTCAAACATATAGCAGTGTATGATTCAACCCATGTGAGAAAAGTTCTAGTAAATAGTCCTTTTCCGTTCAATGACAAGAATTTTCCAGCTCAACTTTCCAGTAATTTATGAACTGATTCACCTGACTAAGTGCTCTGATATAACAGCATCTTGCGGGGCATAATAGTGGTATTCCTACTGGAATATTTTAATGGAGGATTTTCTCTTTTTGTAGCTAGCTGATATGTATTGAGCAATGTAAAGAATCAATTGCCTTGCTTGAATGGATTTACCATCGTCTTTGTCTTCTCAATATTGGATCAACTAGGTTTTTAACACTCAGTAACCTCAGTACCCAAAATTTTAAATATTGGAGGGTTAATTTCTCTGTTGTGATTCTATTTGTTGGCCATGAACTTCAGTGAGAGATAACCATGTCGTCGATAATTTTTCAGCTTATTAAATATAAATCTTTGGAAATGTGCAATGATTCATAAGAAATAGCATCTCGGAAAAGGGATGCATAGAACCATGAATATGCGTATTCCAGGCCTATTTGCTCGTTCCTGCATATCAGCATCATTCTTCATTATTCATTATTGGATTTGGTTTATCACTCATTTGTGATACTCATGAGTAACGGGGAACTTCATATGGTTGTCCCCAAGATGACATATTTCATAAACTTATAGCTCCTTAAGCGCTCATGTACCAGTGTGAAGTCATGAATTTATTCTTTTTTAATATTATTTCTTTAAGTCAGGAATTATCCATGTAGGGTTATTGCAAAATTCTATATGGAGAATCTCTTAATAACTGATGGCAAGCTCTTATTGAAAGTCCTAGATTATGACTTGATAGCTGCTATTTAGGAAAGCATAAAGCTGTGTGGTGGGGAGAGACCTCACCATTTCTTCTTTGTTTCTTAATAAACTGTTGATGTTCTACTATCACCATTGGTGTAGAACCTTTGATGAATTTTCTGTTCTTTTTGCAATAGCAATTCTTTTGGCTTTTAGCTCGATGTGTAGTTCCATTGCAGCTTCTGGTTAGGCTGTCTGCCAGTGAATTCTTTGAACCTGATATGTAACATTGAAAAGAGAATTGGTTAATGCAAATTGCCAACGCAGGAGTTCCTTGCGCTTGCATATTTTAGATAGGTTCTTTTTAACAAAACTAAGATTCCTTTGACCGTCTTATAAAGAAATGTTTAGGAGCCAAGAAAGATCAGAATTTCTCAATCTCTTATGACGTCTAAATTTCTTTTTTGCAATTGTAGGGTAGTATACATTCGGCTTTGTTGAACTTCCAACTGCTATAACTGAAATTTTCCTTCTTTTATTTTAATATAGAACTCCAATATTCTTATAGCATCAGTCTCGAGAACTATTCATCATCATTATGGGTTTGTTAATCTGGAAGGTTTTACAATAACTTTTTAAATTTGAACAATCTTAGTTTCTTCATTGGACAGCTAAAAAAAATTTCTTTAATTTTCTTGCATGGTTTTCTTAATAAAAGCAGGTTTAATGAAATCAGAGCATTACGTTAAACACAGAGAATTTCTTAATGTTTTCGTCTTTATTTTATCAGAAATTTATCTAATTTTTTCAAGGAGAGTGTTTTTGAAAATGGATTGTCCCGCTTTCATCTCTAACCAAAATTCAATTTTTTGTTTGCAAGACACATGATTTTTCCCCAAATTATTCATGTTTAAGGCATTTCTGTGTAAATGCTTCAAATCATTTTTATGCTGCTCTAAAGTTTTTGGAAAATATTAATATATCCATCAAATGTAGACTAGACAACAATGTTTTTAGTCCTTGAAAATATTTCCATCTCTTTGAAATATTTAGGTGATTTTTAAACAAATGGCATGACTACATTCATAATGCCTGTAGGGGCATAAATGCGTTAGCGGAATCTTTTCCCATTTTACTTGCAATACCATCTAACAATCATTTTTTGAAAACCAAGTTGCACCCGATACTTATTAATACAACACAGTTTATTAGGAATATAATATCCATCAAAACCAGTATTACAATTAAGCTTTGTAATTAATTGACATTCGGATGCTTTACTCTCTTTCTCTGCATGGTTTCTCCATGAATGCTGGACTGTTATAGGATCTGCGTTTAATTAATTTTTTAAATAATTTTTGTTAATTGTTCATGAACAAATCTGGATATCCTGATGGTATAAATATTCTGCTTACTAATTATTTATTGGGATCTGTAAATTTCTATTTTAGCATATGCTTTATTCTTCCAATCTCTAAACAGGTTTCAGAATATAATTTTTGCATAGTTTCTCTGTTGTTTAATTCTTTCATTCGAGTCCTCTTTCTTCATAATTTCAACGCTATTCTCTGTTGTGTATGAGAGATACTATCCTCACGCTGTGCGGTTTAAAATTCCATATTTTGATGAGTAAAGTTCTTGAATTTTATCTAATGGGATCGATGACTTTGATGTAAATATTTTTTGATTAACCGTCTGTGTGAGGAAATATCTTTGAAAATTATTTCCATATATCATTGATCATGAGAAGGTTGATTAGTTGCATAATAAGGATTGTACATGTTATTTTCGATTTCTATTGGTTTCAATTATATGTATAAACTTAAACTATTGTAGCAATTCTTACTTCATAGTTTTTTCCGGCTTTTGTCATTTGTCAATATCTAAATAATCCTGATATTATTACTCATCGAAGTTGTAAACACATGGTTTACTCTTACTAGTACAGTTCAAATGATCTAACATAATGCAACTAATTAATGGCAATATGAGATCTACTACATAATGATAAGCATTTTCCAAATCAGTAGTAGTTTGTTGTTGCAAGTTTTGCAACATACTAGAGGCACCATATGTCATAACATTAATTAAGTAATTATGTGTACGCGATGCGTGCTTAACCTATAAAATTGTGATTAATTAAAAATAACTATATAGTATGTAATTAATTAAAATGTTTAAGAAATATTTAATATTATTAATTTATATTTCATAATTATGGCCTGTTTACTTGAACTGAACAAAACTGAACTGAATTGAACTGAATAAATAGGAAGATTTAAGTTTTGGATTTAAATTCTAAAACTAAACTGAACTGAACAAAACTAAATTTTTTGAAACTGAACTGAACAAAACTGAAATTAAGTTTAAGTAAACAGACCCTTAGTCGTACGATTAATTTTGATTGTAATTAATTTGTATGTGGCCCATAAATAAAAAGAAAGAAACTAATAAACTATGATTTGAATTCAAAATATATTCCATATATGTTTTAATTTAATTTGGAATAATAATCACAGTTTTGAATTTTTTCACTAATTAATTAAGTCACATAATAAATGTATTAATTTATAATTTTTTTATAATAAAACCTTAAGGGTATCAAAGTCTTTTAACATCATTAATTCATTAAGGATACTATCGTATTTTAAGAGGGACACCATCTCCTCCCCTTCCCTTATATAATAGAGATTCATTATACTCTCGTTCTAAGAACTAACTCGTTATAAATAAGCTAAGATAAGTAACAATAAGTTGAACAAAACAGATCCACGGTGTAGATAAAAATCTTCGAAAATTGAGATAAACGCTCTAACTAACTCAACCACCCTTCAATTTCAATTTAATATTTAATTAGCAGACATTGTGACGATTCAAACAAGATCTAACACACAACCACAATTATACTTATGTGTTTTAATTTTATATGAATGTCAACATCATAAAGTCTAATGCAATATCGCTCCCACGACTTTGAAATGTTAGTGATCCCCAGAAAAATTTTGATAATCATATTTTTAGAATAGGTCAATAAATTACAGCTTAATATATGCAAAATTGAATTATTCATGATTTTGTTTAGATTCCCCACTGAATTCAAGCTGCTGTAATATTATNATTTGTCAATATCTAAATAATCCTGATATTATTACTCATCGAAGTTGTAAACACATGGTTTACTCTTACTAGTACAGTTCAAATGATCTAACATATATAATGCAACTAATTAATGGCAATATGAGATCTACTACATAATGATAAGCATTTTCCAAATCAGTAGTAGTTTGTTGTTGCCAGTTTTGCAACATACTAGAGGCACCATATGTCATAACATTAATTAAGTAATTATGTGTACGCGATGCGTACTTAACTTATGAAAATTGCGATTAATTAAAAATAATTATATAGTATATATTTAACTAAAATGTTTAAGAAATATTTAATATTATTAATTTATATTTTATAATTAGGGTCTGTTTACTTGAATTGGACAAAACTGAACTGAACTGAATTTTTTAAAACTGAACTGAACTGAACTGAACTGAATAAATAGGAAGATTTAAGTTTTGGATTTAAATTCCAAAACTGAACTGAACTGAACTGAACAAATCTAATTTTTTTGAAACTGAACTGAACTGAACAAAATTGAAATTAAGTTTAAGTAAACAGACCCTTAGTCGTACGATTTATTTTGATTGTAATTAATTTGTATGTGACTATCACTTGCCCATAAATAAAAAGAAACAAACTAATAAACTATGATTTGAATTCAAAATATATTCCATATATGTTTTAATTTAATTTGGAATAATAATCACAGTTTTGAATTTTTTTCACTAATTAATTAAGTCACATAATAAATGTATTAATTTATAATTTTTTTATAATAAAATCTTAAGGGTATCAAAGTCTTTTAACATCATTAATTCATTAAGGGTACTATCGTATTTTAAGAGGGACACCATCTTCCTCCTCTTCCCTTATATAATAGAGATTCATTATTCTCTCGTTCTAAGAACTAACTCGTTATAAATAAACTAAGATAAGTAACAATAAATTGAACAAAACAGACCCACGGTGTAGATATTTTTTTTTTTTTTTGATGCAAAAGCCGGATCAAAACACAACAAAGACTACAGGGAGATACAAAGTTTCTCCTTAAGATACAAGTCAACCACATCAGGGGGTGGGACATCAAAAGCAACGACATTTGCATTCAAAATAAAGGAGGCATCGACTCTACACCATTTAGCCAAAGCATCAGCCAAAACAGACCCACGGTGTAGATATAGATCTTCGAAAATTGAGATAAACGCTCTAACTAACTCAACTACCCTTCAATTTAATATTTAATTAGCAGACATTGTGACGATTCAAACAAGATCTAACACACAACCACAATTATACTTATGTGTTTTAATTTTATATGAATGTCAACATCATAAAGTCTAATGCAATATCGCTCCCACGACTTTGAAATGCAAGTGATCCCCAGAAAAATTTTGATAATCATATTTTTAGAATAGGTCAATAAATTACAGCTTAATATATGCAAAATTGAATTATTCATGATTTTGTTTAGATTCCCCACTGAAATTCAGCTGCTGTAATATTATCGTGGATCTTTGTTTCTGAGATTCAGCACCTGAATCTTTTTGTTTTAACGTTTCCAAACGTATGACTTTTTGATGGGCTGTTTATAGATGTTTAGAATTATAAAATAATCTATAGTATGAACCTAAATTAAATTACTTTGTTGAAATATTTTAGAAATATTAATCTAAAAATATTTATAATTATTAAAGTCAAAGAAATTTAAGTTTCTGAAGATCTTAGAACTAGTCTAATAAAATTAAAAATATATATATAAAGAGTTTTTTGGCAAAAAGTTTGAAGAAATTTAAGCTTATTAATACTTAAATAATACAAAGTTTTTTTGAAAATGACCTAAAGATTGCTATATACGTATACTATTGTATCTCTAGATCATGCATGACAAAATATATTCCTGGCAATTAGTTGTTGAATGACAAAGATTATGTCATACATCATTTTATGATAAATTGATGATGATGAATATTGGTGTTGAATTTTAGTGTTAAGTTTTTTCTCTTCATACTTGGAAACCTGGGTACTGTACTACTGTGGGTAGTCGTCGCACGGATTCAAATTCAAGTACACGCTATTTTTGTGAAGTATCCCGTATCCGATACCTCAACAATTGACTCATCATTTCACACAAGTAGAAAAAAGAAGTGATGCTAAATAAAATATAGCCTTATAAAACAACTCATAAGACAAATGACAATCAAATGATGGTTTATATGCTAAGAAAACTCTTATTCTTGCTAAATTATCCTTTCACCTGGAATTTGCTTACACCTTGAAAGAACTCGGGAAGGGATTTGTTACATTGTGAACCAAGAAACACAAACCGTTTGTCAAAATGCGTTCTTCGGTTCTTCCATTAATAATTACATTCGAAAAAACTTGTTTTACAATAGTGTTACAATTGCAAACTCATAACCGAAACCCAGAAAAAAAAGAACAGCAAATCTCAATCCTCCTTTGACTTGAGTGTCTTGCAAGCAAAACCAATCCAACTGCAGCAAACCCAGATAATAGCGTCGATGAATAGAAGATTACAAGCAGAAACACCCTCAGAGACTGCACCAAGACACAGATATTGAGTTAAATAGAAAGTTAATCAATCATAATACACACACAACAATAATATATAGTCATATAGCTTCTAAGCTCATTGTTTCAGAGAACCTGTGCCAGCTGCAGAGCGTTCTCATTTGCATAGTTCATTGAATTATCTGGGATGCCTTGAATTCCTTGACTTATTGCCATGATAAAATCCTGAAATTTACAGAAAAAATTTGTCACAAACAGAAAAATAGTACTCTAATCGCCCTTGTTTGATAGGCCACTATTTATTCGGTCTCTTTTGGAGATTAAATCAAAATCCTATTGATTTTTTGTCTAGATAGCTTTCATAAACATATCTTGCCCAAGGAAGTTTTCCATTACAAGTTTTGGCTGAAGGTATCATTAAGAATTACGCAAATTTACTGTTATAGACTTATTGACCATAATAGAAAGTTTTTAGCAAAAACATGTTCAATTAGATCTTAGCTACGAAACTTACCCAAAACAACAGCAATGACAGCACCTATGTTGGCCTTTTCAGGGGTCAATCCACCTGAAGTTCTCCAAACTGCAGTTGGGGACATATAAGATTATTATGATTCGTAAGGAGAACAGAGGGTGTAAGAGGCAGGGGAGCAAGACAAAGAAGATTGACCTTAAAAGTCCAGTTTCATCTTTTGGGCGTTCTCAGTTGATGTAGGCACTGCAGTTTCAGAAAGAAGCTCCCGGCAGAAATCATTGATTTTGCAATCTATACTTGTTGCAAGTAGCCAAGAATACTGCTATTTAGGAATGCATCATCTAAGAGTCATCAGATTAAGGAAGAAAATATGAACTGCTCCTAAGTACTATTGTATAGTTTTCATTTTAGTTACATTTATCTCATGAGATAAAAAGGCGATCCCTTCCATTCTTTACAGAAGAGTTTCTCTGCAGCTCATTGTGTTTACAGATTTATAAAAACACACACCTTCAACGCCTATATAGATCTTAATCTTAAATCAAAATCATCACAAAGTTTGTTTTGATATGGTTGAAAAGATTAAGAGGAATAAAGCCTGCACTATACCTGTCTAATTCACCTTGACCATACTGCCCATTGATTGAAATCTTCTCCCAGCAGACTGTAATCGCTTACCAAAGCTACAGACGAAAAGACTTCAGGGTAAAATCAAAAGTTGGCGAAATAATGAAGTAACAATCACTTTCCCAATTTACCTGATTTAGAATTTCCAGTCAAAGAAGTCTCTAATAAAGGGAGTTTCTTCGCTAAAGAGGAAGAAGTTGAAGTGTCAGCTGACTCCCAAGCTCGAGCCAAATTCATAAAGTCTCACCAGCTGCTGGCCACACTGGGGAAAAAAATTGGTTATTATAGAAGCAATAAAACTTGTTACAAATAGTTAACCAATTCAATTAATTGATGCATTGTAAGCCCCCTGACTCTTACATAAAACCCATATAGCAAGCTGTAAAGGACAAGTTAGAGAAATAATTCAGCAATTTACTATTTAAGCGTCATTCAATGACTTCCAATCCATGACACCACATCTCCATCGTAAGTTCATAACAAGACAACATACTGTTAATTAAGCTTTCAGGGTGATTCAGCATAGCCAAAATCATGCAAACTGCAAAGAGTAGTCAAGAGCCACTCTCTCCACTAAATTCCGCCATATGTTAAAAATCCTTTATTAGCCTGGATGACTTCCATTCAAAGACCATCTTGTTTGATATATAATTTCAAAAACCCTTATCATTTTCATGAGAAAGCATCTCTTAGGCTTTTCCAACTTGCTTACAACAGTAATTGGGAAGGTAAAATTATGAATATAGTAATGGAAAAGATGAGTCCCATGTCCTTCATGAAAATTAGCCTACCTCCTTTCAGGAGAAGCTTAAATTTTCATCACACACCTCTTCTAGTAATTCTAGAATGATAAGAACTTAGGTTTAAAAGGACCACACCAATTTGATTTAAGAAGGATCCTTATTTGCTTATAAGCAAGAACATCAATTAGAGGATCCTAACAATTGGAAGATAAAAAATATGCTAAGCTATCCATTTTGGAAAAGGATCTCCTTCTTCTATCAAATCAAAGTTCATTCATTGTCTACGAAAGTTAGCCAACTATCTATTGTTCTTTTTCTTTAAATACTTTCGAAAACTTCCTCTTCATCTCCCATTGGCCAACTCTATTCACCAACGTCCTTAATTGTTTCTATTCCTCATCATCTAAGAATAACACCTACAGCAGAGAATTACCAAGTTTCTATGAGAACTTCACAATTAAGTTACATTCCTTTCATATTGTTGATTGAAAACATGTTGCAAGTGTCATGGTAACAAAGAAACTTTGTCATGTTCTGTCTTCCTTTTGTATTGGGGGCTTGGGGCTGACCCTCATTACACTAACAATGCAGAAACRACTCTATCTGGACTTTCAAATAACAAAGCACAAAGTATAACCTTCCACTCTCATTGTCACAGGGAGGCCTCCAATACAACATATAGGAGCAAGATTAMTAATCAAATTTGAAGTAACTTATTCTCTTACTGTCATGGGGACTCAGGGAAACCTCCAACACAACATATAGGAACATAATCAATAAACAAATTTAGGTAATTTATTCTAACTACATTCAAAAAGACGGAGATCTAGGGAACAATAGTATGAAGAGTGAAAGAGTGGGATTAGAGAAACTTCAAACGAGATAGAGGGAGACCGAATATGACTTGGTGGGGAGGAGTTTGAAAAGATATGAAGCAAATGGATTTGCATGTAGCCGACCCTATTTTAGGGGATGGAGGAGAAAATCTGCGTGAWCACTTTTGGCTCATGTAGCCGACCCTATTTATGGGACTAAAGCTTTGATCGATTGGTTCTAACCACATTCAGTGAGCACATCTCAGTCGCTTTATGTGACCAGCCATCATGAGCGCCTAGCATAGGTGTAACTATACTTCAAAAATAGCCTGGCACAATAACGAGGATAATCATGTCCTCCAAAATTAACATTTCTTTTCTATTATCTCCATTATCTACCCTTTTTACATAAAGCTATTCACATGTCCTTAATCCTTCATCACTTAAGAGTTACGACTACAAGTTACATGTCAACAACACTGGAACAGACAACTATACACATCAGTATAATTTCGCTTCGGTACTCATTAAAGTCTAAACCTGAACCGTGTGGATGATCATTAATTCATTATGTAATGCTTAGCTACAAATTATATTGACTTAATAACATATTGAGTACAAATTCAACTCACAATTCACATAAAAACACTTAACTCACCTCATCGAGTACAGGACCATTGACAAGTCGAATGCAGCATCATTGAGCTGCAACCATAACACAACTCATGTAAGAAATAACAAGATTTTCCCAAGTTGCTAACTTAATTAACAAACATCAAATTTTGCAAAACAAAATAATTCTTGTCAAACAAATGCTTTTACTTACATCAGACGAAGGTCCTTAGGAAGCTTGGCAAAGTAATCAGGTGGCAAATCCAAATTATCTGAAAATTAGCAAAACAAAAATGAAATAACAAAATTCTTTGAAACATAGAAAAGACTTTAACTTTCAAATTGAAATGCAAAATGAGAGATAATGATGAAGACTAACCGCCAATTGTTGAAGAAGGGTTTGAGGGTCAGGATTGAAGGATTGTTGGGAATCTGATTGAGTGAGAGCAAATGCTACAGTAAGTGGCAATTTTGGAACATGGGTTTTGAAATTGAGACAATTTCTGAAGTGGGAATGTGAAAATTTATCAAAGCACAATGATTTTGTGGAATATAATTTGGTTGAAGAATGAAGTAGAAGAAGAGGAGATGATACTGGTGGATGAAAGAGAGAAGTGGCCATTTTTTAGGGAGCAAGTTATGCTTTTCTGAAATTTCATGAAGTATAAGCAAAATTTAAAATGTTTTGTGTAAATTCTTGGCTTTTTTTTGGTTCAAAATTGGACAGAAATTGGTAGGATGGATGGTTTGAAGATCAATTTTGTGGTGTTGGCTAAATTTTGTGGATATATAATGGCCCACTTTTATGTACTTTGTGATCTCTGGTGTTAATTCATTTACAAGTAGCCTCATACAAATTGGTAGTCAATTTTCATATATTTGATGGAAAGAATGGTAGAGTATGAATTTAATGCATAAATAATGCTGATTTAGATACAACACTGTTGTAAGATATTTACGAAATACTGTTGTGCGTCGGCGAGCTCATTAACATACTTTAACTGGATAGAGGGTTATTGACAAGCGAATTACAAAATTCTTCAAGCTTGTGTTGTCGTCAATGATTCTGCATATTTTCCGTACATAATGATACTCAATTACTGAAGCCATCTTCATAATAGGTAAGTCAACACAAGAGATTCATGCACAACGATCGAGAGGAAGGCTGGTTTTGCAGCAGAATCATAAGGCTAAAACAAACTAATCATGTCACTGCTCTTAAAATTGCATAAGATTCTTGCTATTTTCTCCAACATCAAAAATAGTCTTACCAAAATCTGAAATTTTCCTATAACATGAGCTCGCTTAAAATTACAACATATGCAGTATTTCTATGTATGAAAGCAATCAGTTCTACAAAACGATTTCTTTGGCTTGTCACTCCTAACTCCTAAGTCCTAAATTTGAATGAATGGTGGTGGTGCGCCTCATGTACCAACCTTGGCAACCTTTCTTTGCTCAATTTGGCCTGTCAAAGGGCACTGCATCTCTGTCCAACTGATTGGTATCATTGTCTCACCTGCAAGAACAACCAGATTAACATCAAAAAAATAAGGAGAGGAACAAAAGCACAGCACTAGATCATGAAAAGCTTAGCTAACTGCACTACTTTCTGCAGATACAACTCCCAATTCATTCTTCGCTGTTGACAAGTAATACCCTTGCATCACCCAATGAAAGCTAAGTAGATGTGTTAAGGAAGATAGTTGACCAAGAGTTATATCTTATACGATAAAGAACACAAAATAGAGCAAACAGGTACCAATAAGTAGGTGCTAGAAGTTTAGATAAGTCTGGAATGTGGATTTATGCAAGTAGGCAACCGTTGAGGAGCATGAGAGTTTGGGCTAATTGCATGCCAAAAAACCTCCATTCCAAAACTAAATGACAATGAAAGGAATAGCTCTTCAGCCCACAAGGTATATGCCCAACATGGGTCAACACAGGGATGAAATTGCTGAAATATTCCTTCCCAAAAGAAAGCTTTCACGCATTCATATTTTTAGCACAGAAATTTGTGTGGTATATTCACACGAATTTTAACAAATGTATGAGTAAAAAATTTGAAAAAAAAAGCTTCAAAATCATGAGGTAACAAGCTACTGCTACTGCCTTGAATCACAAAATAAAGATTAAATTGAGATAGTGAGATTGCATTATACTAATAGATGAAAGAGGCAAAAACAACAGAACTTGTGATATCAAGATTCAAGGATACAACCACTGCCTTGACAATGTCACAGCTCGGAATGAAGCATCTATCAACCTTGTCAATCTCAGTTGCTCTAACATCTTGCTGCCTGCAAGGGCACCAAGATTTTATGAACACCTTTGAAAACTCCGAACCCACAAAATAGTATTACAAATGCAAGCAATTCAAGTTTCCAATTTTGCTATTTTTTATAAAAAATTAAACCTTTTCTAAGTGTTGCAAGATGTGCAAAGTTCAAGCTTTAGCTTGCATAGTACACAGAACAAAATTCAAATTTTTTTTACAGCAAATTTTGAAGCTGTGTTAATTTAAACCCAAATATCTGATATACTTTATCAACCCAACCAGTGATGATTACCAATTACATGAGACCAATTCATAATCTTGGAACCACAACAAAAGAGCTTTGAGGTGACTCGTGTAGAAGATAGAAGAAGACACTTCGACGTTCAAATTACTTCAACATATATTCATATGACACAAAAAGGGAGCATGAATTGAGACAAGGGCACAAGTCAAATTTGCACAGGCTTAGAATAATACTAAAAAAAAAAACCTGTGTACAGTCAATACACATTCAAAAGATCATGATTCTACAATGTGTAGATGTGTATTTCATTAGTCAACTATTTAACTTGAATTCAATGGTACTGGTACTACACTGATCACCAATGTTTTAAATAAAATCCACAGACCCTAATAGCCAAAGTGCCAAACCGAAGAAGTAATGAAGAGATTAGATATTATGACTTTTGAGATAGAAATAATTGCTTAACTTAAAGCCTGTACCTGATTATTCCAGTAAACTTTTCTCTGACAGACTTGTTATTAACACACATGATATCTGCTGAAGCTGATTTAGCCATCACCTTTTTAACCTGTCACAAAGATTTGATACAGAATAGGTTCATGTTTCAGAAAAATGACACAACATGAACAACTTAATCACAAGGGTGCCTCAGTTGTAATCGAACTGATTATAGCCAATTTCAACAAGGCATACAGACCTTGCTGTTTCTATGGAAAGGAAAAGGAACAGTTACAAAATAACTATTCATAACTGAGTGGCTAGCACTAATAGAACCATTTATAGAACACTCAAACTAGAACAAATAAATTTTCATGCTCCAGCTAAAATTTTCCAGGGCAGAGATACTTACACGGGCAAGGACTGTCAAACCAGGCTCAGGGACCGCTTGATGTGCTTTGTGACCAGTTACCTCCACGATTGACCTCTTAAGAAAAA
>SNQN01005292.1:29403-45505 GCA_008642245.1 Bassia scoparia | reverse complement strand
GAGGCCAGAATGAAGGTCTTACCATCTCTATCTTCAGTAGCGAGCGGAGACATATGCAGCAACTTCCTCCATCTAGTCCCAAATAGGTAAGTGAACCCTCTCTCTCCTGCTGCTTAAGGATTTCAATCTCTCGGAAGTGTGCTGGACTGAATTTACCCTTGTATCTTGCTGTGATGTGGGGATGATGTCTCCCAAGTAGCTTAGTTTCCCTCAAATGAAAAGAACCACTTTTAACAATTGGTTCCAAAAAAGGGAAGACCATTGGAAAAAAAGCGAAGTCAATCTCTTTAGCGCCGGATGTGGTCTTAATCTGATATGGAATCGAGGGGTCATCAGTTGGCTAACTTGGGATTCTCGGCTGAAATCCTTTGGCAGTTTGGTTGAAAGCATGGTGAAGTTGTCTTGGGTAAAAGGTGGTCGATGCTTTTGATCGCCTTTCAACCGCTGTCCAAGGAACGAGCTCGAGGCTTAATCCTAACTTAGCTTCAACCTCTAACTGCTCGACAAGATTTTGATCAATTTCTTGTTCGAGCCATTTTGGTGTAGTAAGGTAGTGAAGTTGGAGACATTTAGGTTTGGATTGGCTATAGGCTCAAAATCTTCGGCTCGAAGCAATGGCTATGGAGCGGCCTTTACCCATGTTCAAAAGAAATTAAACCTCTTAAGCTGAACCCCTTGTCATAGTGACATATGATGCAGGTCAGATTGCCTGTTGAGGCTCGCCCCCCTTCGGGGTACCTCAGCTTTGTGTCATGGAATTGACCATGAATCAGCATGTTGAATGCTTGGGTGTGTTGTCGGATGAGGGTCCACGGCCTATATATTATTCGACGGACGCCCGAACATTGGTGCCAAATATGGCCCCACAAATAGGGTCCAGGTAACCAAATTGGATCAGGGACATGGTGACGGATTGAATCAGCAACCGCAATCCGCCCGCATGTAGCCTCTACTCGGTCTCAATTTAATTCCAAAGTCAAACAATTGAATTCAAAGAGCTTATGATATCTGAGAGCGCACTAACCTAATATTTACTAGTGGTTTCTATTATGTACAAACAATGACTTCTACCATGGATTTCAAGCCGATCACTTGGTTGTTAGTCAATATTATAAGTGCTAAAAACGGCGTCCCGATGATTATCTGACTTAATGTGACAAGCAATTGAATCCGGTCTTGATAAGCAATTATGCTACAATGTATAGAAATAATATACAATATGATCCAACACCATGAGAAATATGACATAAATATGAAAAACTAGATATATATATTACGCCATTCCTCACCTTTTCACTTGCAATTAATATTGTTAGTATAAATCAAATAACAATTTAAAGATGCATATACAAACACAAAGAGAATGTTAGTCATGACGAGCAACGATAAAAACAATGGAAATAAAAACATTAAATATAACGAAAGTAAAACATAACCCATGGATTTACATGAATCAATTTAAAAGTGAGTTTCTAACATTTGTTATTTAATTTAAACTCGTAATAATGAATTAGTAAATTAAAGTGTCAAAAGATCAAAAAGACGTCAAAAGAGATTTGTCGTTAAGTGAATAATCTCAGAGTTATACCTTGATTCGGTTCTCAAATCGATTCGAAGAGGGCCGAGACCGTATATTAATTGTAGGATGGACAAGAACTAGTGAGATTTGTTGAATTTGTGAAATTGTGTCGTAATGTGAATCGTGAAATTCCCCAAGGTTCGGTCCCCGAGTTCCCCCCAAAAGTCGTGAGGCAAAGCCGGTATTTATAGTGCAAGAGCAAAAATGTGCTATGATACCGAGGGAGAGGAGCGTAGATACGCAGAAGGAGAGGTATATACGCCCCTACGTATATACAGTGGCAGAGCGTACTATACGGCTCGTCCTGATTATATGCTTCTCTTTTTATTTCCGAAAAATCAAATATTGGATCGAATAAAACTGTTGCCAAAATATCATTCTATGACGATCGTGATTATTCTAGACGTCCCGATTTAAAGAACAGATTCTAGAAAGTCTGAACATCCACGTATCTTTCTAATACGTTTTCTGCTTCTGCGATTTATTTGTAAATATTGCAAATTCATAGAAAATCAAGAAAATCAGAAAAATAATCAAAAATACTGGCAACTTAGAAAAAATGTAGGAATGCAAGAAATTGAAAATCTTGAATATCACCATGATAATTATCAAAAATCTGTTATATTTTAACAGAAAATGTCCGCAAAAATAGACAATGATTAAAGAAAAATCTTTGCCTCTAATTGACCTTCGCCTACGGATTTCGGAGTGATCACTATTAAAGTTTCTACGAGTGCACTCCCTGTTCGGAATCGAAAATCAATCACGAAACTCTTATTATTTCATCACATTTACCTTCAATTGGGAACACATTGTAGTGTACACATGTCCTATTCCATGCCATCTTTCCTAAATGAATCATGAGCAAGTGCCCTTGTTTTTTGTTTTTGTTTTTTTTTGTGTTTTTTTTGGGAAACACGATGATACAGGGAATGCATGATTCATGTGTCCTAAGAGTAAGTTTTTGTGCTGCCTAGGTATAATCCTAAGGTCGAGTCCTATGGCTCTGAGTTTAATAGTTCATCCATAATGTCGTGAGCTTATCTATTAAGTCAACGCTTCATCAACAGTCAACATTGTTTATGGTCAAAGTCTATGTCCTAACTCCTAGTTGTCTAGTGGTCTTAAAGATCTAATGTCAAACTATGTGGACTAAATAAGTTGAAGTTAATTAAGGACAATCTTGTGAGTACTAATCAAGGTCAAAGTTAACTAAGTTTAACATGCATTCGATGCTGAGTCTAATCAAAGTCATGTTCTTTTATCTTCATTATCCATGACTCGCTTTGATCTGGACTATATATTGAAAGTGATTATAAAAGGAAACATGTAAGCGTCTGAAATAACTATACATATGACTAGCTCCACACAATGCACATTATATTACAACACATCATGACCAAGATCATATGATGTCAGGTCTTGTAGTTTGTGCGTTCAAGAGAGTATGGTACCACGCCTTTAAGAGTTCTTAGAGTTGGTTCAATATTTCTACCACTTCCTGGTAATTGAGATGTATGTTCCAGTACCCCTTATTGTGGCTACGCAATCGCGTAACACTTTGTCGAACACACGGCATGGTTTCGATAGAACTTTGCCTATTTAGCCAGTTCCTATAACCACATGCATGATCCAATTTGTGATGGCCCCTATAAAGTTTTCTCTATGAGCAGTAAACATGCCCATATTGAGACCATGGAGCCCTTACACGTGACCCTATCGAAATCACATGCAATATACAAAATATCCAATAACTGATGATGAATACAGCACTGTTCATCTTTTCCTACCTTCACCTAACGTATTTGGATATCATCCCATGAACGTCCCAATGTTAGACCGTTGGCCCTATGGTGCTTGGTAGCCATATCTCCATGTTTTTAGTTGATTTAGCTCGGGCTTTGAGCCACAAGACCGCAGTCTGTGCGCGTTGTTTTTTGCATCTTGATGCTTTTTTGAGGTTGTGTGCTGTTGTTAAGGATCAGTGTGCGCACCGTGCCGTAATAAAAGTAATCATCGATCGCCTCGTAAACGGTTTTTTTGGGGTGTACCAAAATCATCTCGGAAGGTGCCTGCTTTACGTCCGATTCCAATAACCAGCGTCGGTTTGGTGGGAGAGTTCTGGTTGGAAGGGGACTCATTACGATTGAATCTTTGACCCGCCGAATGTGTGCTCGTGTTTGTGTGCACCGTCAATCTTACGTGGCCTTCTAGCTGTCTGTGTTATGTGTGTTTATCTTGGTTTGTGTTCTGGTATTGTATCGTGTGTGTGATTGTTTCCTGTCTCATTGTAATTCCATTCACAGCTTATATGATACACATATCTTAGCAATTTCAATCCTTATTAGCGCACTAATCCTAAAGGTTACTAGTGGGTTACTATTATACAAACAATGACTTCTACAATGGATTAAGCGATCCACTTTGTTGTTAGTCAATATAACAAGGAGCCTAGTAAAACCGGTTGTCCAAATTATCTGACTTTAATGTGACAAGCAATTAAATTCCGGTCTATTTAACAAATAGACAAAGCGTGACACACTAAAAAACATATAACAATACTACACCACACACACACACACACACACAACACCACACACACACCACACACACACACACACACACACACACACACACCACACACACACACACACACACCACACACACACACACATACGCCATCCTTACCTTGTCACTACAGTCAAACAAATCGTTTAGAACATAATAAAAAGTGCCTTTGATTGATCCGCTAACAAGACAAAAAAACATTTAGTATTGACGATGATAATATAACAATGTGTGGAACGATAATAATGATAATTAATAACGATAATAATAAAGTAATAATGAAATGAAGATGCCATGATGAAAGGAGAAGATTTAATCCTACATATTACATGCACAACGAAAGGTGGGTTATTACATTTTATTAGTTTAATTGAAACTCATAATATTATTATCATGTTAAGAAGGCCAAATGAAGCTTTTATCGGCAACCTCAGAGTTACACCTTTGATTCGCTCGTCGATTCGATTCAAAAGAGCTAGAACTCGTACTTGTTGTTTGTGGAAAGGTATGAGCGAAAGGAAGGAGAATAAGCACATATAAGGAGCTTCAATACGTGTGAATTTTGTCTAAAAACGAGGCAAAGGAGGGGTATTTATAGGCACGAAAAAGCAAAAAACGAGCGTATATACGCTCGAAGAGCGATACGCTCAATTATTCCCGATAGTCTTCGAAAATATTCTGATTCTTCTAGACTTGGAATGAACCTAGACACCCCCTTTGCAAGAAAATACGGGTTCTAGGGGTTCTACAACATTCCATGTATTTTTGGTAATTTTTAAAGTATTCTGATTTTTATATGTATTTTTGCGTATTTGATTTTTGTAAATATTGTAAAATCATAGAAAATTATAGAAAAATCGTGAACAAAATAATCTAAAAATTACTAGTGAACTCAGGAGAAAAATGACCAGCTATAAATCAATTTAAAAAAAAATCCAAAGTTAAAAAGAAAATTCCAAACATAGAAAAATAATTAGAATAATCAAAGAATATACTTTTGCCCTTATTTGACCCTTGCCTCATGATTTCGAGCATACTTCATATATTTCGATGCTTTTTACGAGTTCGTCAGCGCGCTTCTTTTCGAGTATCAAATTGATCACGAAACGTGTATGTTTCATCATCGTTACTCATTTGGGAGACACTTTTGGTTGTACTACACATGGTATTTTGTTAAGAACCCCCTTAGTAACTTTGCATGCTTAGGGTTTAAATGGAAATATGTTTGTTGTTGTCTTTTGGACAATGAACTCGAAATTAACTGAGTAAGGTCGTTTAGATGTTAGGGGGCACTGATTGTCACTACTATCGCCCTTTACCCTTTGTCCCCTAATCCAGATCTGGTACTACGATCCTAACATAGTTGTCGTTTCGCATACTTTATGCAATAATAGGCAAGGCCTAAATCGGGTTCCTTAGCTTCCCGAAAGAAGTGTGATGTGAATTTCTTACTTCATTTCCGAGTAGACTACACAATACTCTAGCCTTATCTCACAATATGATATAAAAGGCATGAGAATTCAATATTCTAGCAACACAAACAAACCGAGCCGCCCTTAAATTGTACCCCCTGGAGTAGAGGGACCGGTTCAAGTCCGGCCCGTTGACKCCCTATCGCCTATACACATCCTTTTAGGCGTGGGCAAGGGGTGYGTGAGGTGGCACGTTCCACCATAAAGGCGCGGGTGGGACGCGCGTGAGGGAGGCGCATGCGGACGCGTGTGTGGCCCAGGGAGACGTGTGCCAGGGTGCGTGCGGATCCCTCGATGCGTGTACACATCTTTTCGCTTCTTGAATGAGGCGTATGTGGACCTGGGTGGCACGTGTGGTGGTCCGTGTAGTCCACCCTAGGCGTGTGCACGCATTTTTGGTTCTGCCTTAGAACTTGACCTACTCAACTACTCTAACTTCGCACGGCCATAACTTTGCGCTTGTTGCTCCGAATGCAGTGTACAATATACCGATGGAAAGTTCTCAAAGTCTGCTTTCGAATGCAAAATTCCACAACTRCAAATTCAAAGTGTGCAGAATGATATGGCTAGAAGAAGGGTTAGGGTACAAGTTCAATCACTTTAAAGCTCAACCCATGTAAATATAACAAAGCCAACATGCAACAAAGCACTTCACTAGCTCACACACACCRTGGCAACTTGTTAACTTGTATAAGAATAGAAAAGGAGAGAAATCAAGCTAAAAAACGTATAAAAACTAAAAAYAAACAAAACTCTTTAAAACTWTACAAAGTGGAAAACTAACTAAAAGGCTAGTAAAATGATATCGAAAACACACAAATTGGCCAAAATAAGGAAGAAATAAGTGCCTAAATGTTACCATTTTTAGCACTTATCAACTCCCCCCAACTAGGACCTTTGCACGTCCTAGAGCAAAGTGAAACAAAAGAAAAGAAAGAGAGAAGAAAGGATGTACACTAAACTCACTTTCTTAGGAATCACGRCCACTTTTAGCAATTAGTGACAAGCCCTYTAAACCTTCAAATCGCTAAGAAGGATGACATGGTCTAGTGAGCGTTTYCAAAGAGAAGACCCACAACTCCATAAATAAGAASAAACCAAGGCAAAGGATTTCAAAAACACAAGGAACACACATGGAAAAACAAAAAGAAAGTGAAAATTTAGGATAGAAAAAACAAAGTGTACCTTAGATTGAATTTCTCGTACTTAAGGGACGCTACTAAGTATAAACGATGTCCCCCCCAACTAGAAATCAAGAAAGCATCAAATAGATATCACAACATGTAAGCAACTTTCAAAGCTTGCAATAAATCAAGTCATTCCACTCTCTTCCTCCCTCCAAAGCAACCCTCCTTGGCTTCAAGACAAGCCAAGTTTGGTAACAACACATAGCTCAAAGAATAGAATAGAAAGATCTTTAGAGTGAGGTTAAAGCCCATTGCACTAGAAATCCAAACTTAAGAACACATTCGTGCCTCCCTCCACCTTTTGTTACTAAACTCCAAAAGTCGAAAGGTCTTTCGGGTTCTAATGTAGGCTAAAGGTTRGGTGAGGATAAAAGTATTTGGCTTGTGATGGTATACCTACACAAGTGAAGTTTACAAACATCTAACCAAACTTTGGGGATTGAGGTGCCCCAATTCACATCACTCACATACTTGGGAGGCAAGTTTGTAGCACACTTGCTTTCTCCCATACAACTTTGCTACACTTTGAATTATTTTTCCCTTTTTGTGCATGTTTTTGGATTTTTTTCTACTTTTTTTCTTCCTTTTTTCATTTTTTTAGGCACTAGGGAATCACTTTGCAATACTATTGCATTTAACTACACACTTTACAACACATTAAGGCTTTATTTAATTAGCCTTTCCAAACATAATAATCACACTTCACTTGTCTTCTAGGGGACAAAACATCTGAGAATTCTGCTAGGAGGTACGTAATGTAGCTAACAGAAATAGGAAAGCTCAAAGGGTGCCAAAGGTGAATGGAAACCCATAATTTATTCCCAAATATGTATGTGGAAAAAGAAATAAAAAGAGTCAATGTAAAAGGGAAAACAATTTAGACCCAGGACCCGAAATGCTTGCCTTTTTCCTACCTTCGGTAGTGCGGTCTAGATCTCGAAAAGTCACAAACAATTAGATAAAGTAAGAGTCTAGTGCAAACACTCATATTTTTGTGGGATAAAACTAAATCAAAACTGAAAACAAATGCTAGAAATGAGTTTACCTTGAAGTGTAGAATCAATTGTATATGAGACTTGCTAAATTTGGTTTAGAATTGAATGAGTTAGAGGCAAAAAAAAATGAAGAACATGTAACTTTCTCTCTCCTAAAACTATGAACTAAGGAAGAAAATGAAAAGAATTTGGGGGAAAACAAATGCTAAATCTTCAAATTGAATTAAAACTAATAAATTACTTCAAAGAAAATGAATTTACTTACTACTTATTATTTTTCTCTCTCCTAAAATTCTATCTATACWATACAATTAAAAATCTTACAATATTTACAAGATAGCCATTACTAATTCCCACATGTACAAAATTACACCTCAAGAATCAAGGTCAAGGCAAGTCAAGGAGYAGTCCACGAAAAGTCAACGAGCCAAGGGGAACCCGTACAGGCRCGGGCCAGGGCAYGTGAGGTAGCGCGTGTCRCCSTACACGCACAGGTGGGACGCGCATGAGGTCCACTCAAGGCGCGTATGCTMAAAAATGGTTCTGATGTGAGGTCGCAGGAGGCRCATGAAGGAGGCACGTGCGGACGCGTGTGTGGTCCAGGGAGGAGCGTGCTAGCGCGCGTGTGGATCGCTCGAAGCGTGTGTGCGCCTTTTCGCTTCTTNCCCACTACAGTACTACACAACACTTTACTCTTCCAAAATAGATTCTCAAACTCATCAAAATCTATTCGAGTAGCCTAATTCTATACGAATTCAATTCTAAGCCTAATTCGATCAAAAAATTCATTTCCCYAATTCTATCAAAAACCCCAGCAACCTAYAATTCGATCTTCACTATTGAACAAATTGAAAACCCTAATATTCTGAATTAAATTTTACTCAACATCACAAACCTGTTGAGGTTTGCAAAGGTGGTGCGATGGAGTCATTATAACATATGTCGCGGCGCCGATTGAAGAATATTGTGAATTACAGGTGCACAAATTTCATGTTGTTTTTTGGTTTCTTGATTATAATTGCACTCAATTTGCGATTCAAAAGGCTACTCTTGTTTTCATAATGATAATTGCATAAATCTTGTATTCCTATCTGATTGGAAAATTTTATGTCTTTTAAAAGCATGCGTAAATTGAAATAATTCGAATTTAGCTGCTAGGGTTTTTCGAATTTTAGATATTCGGGTGGTTTGAATTTTACATGTTAGGGTCATTCGGATTTTTTTGGTTTTTTTGGTTCAACTTTTAAGGGGGATTATAGTTCGAATTATTTGGTTTTTTGGTTTAACTTTTTGGGGGAATTTTGTTCGAATTTTCGGTTGGCTTTTGTTCAATTTTTTAAGGATCTTGGTTCGGTTGTTGAGGAATTTTGTTCAATCTTTTTTTGCGTTTTTTGATCAATTGTTATGCGAGGTTTTTGGTTGGAWTTTTCAGTTTTTGGTTTGTTGGGGGGCTGCGATTGTGTAATTTAGGGGCTGTGATATTGGTTGTTATAAGGCTGCAATTGGGGGTGGTTATTTAAGGGGATGTAATTTAGATGAATTAGGCTGTTGTTTTTTTCAGATGTAATTGGCATCTATGGAATCCTCTCTATTTCTTAGAGGAAATGGAGAGTCATTCTTTATCTAGTGGTTGGAAATGAATTAAAGGGGAAATAGGGGGAATTTTGCAATTTTATATTTAAGTTAGATGATTCTCAACCACTAGAAAACAAAATGGACTCTCCATTTCCTCTAAAAAATGGAGAGGATCTATACTT
The DNA here is from genome assembly GCA_008642245.1 of Bassia scoparia. Lineage (NCBI taxonomy): Eukaryota > Viridiplantae > Streptophyta > Magnoliopsida > Caryophyllales > Amaranthaceae > Bassia > Bassia scoparia. The sequence goes on along the minus strand of SNQN01005292.1, from coordinate 35,947 downwards.
CAAAAAAACAACAGCCTAATTCATCTAAATTACATCCCTTAATAACCACCCCAATTGCAGCTTATAACAACCAATATCACAGCCCTAAAAACCAATCGCAGCCCCCAACAAACCAAAAACTGAAATTCCAACCAAAACCTCGCATAACAATTGATCAAAAAACGCAAAAAAAGATTGAACAAAATTCCTCAACAACCGACCAAGATCCTTAAAAAATTGAACAAAGCCAACCGAAAATTCGAACAAAATTCCCCAAAAAGTTAAACCAAAACCAATAATTCGAACTAATCCCTTAAAAGTTGAACCAAAAAAACAAAAAATCCGAATGACCCTAACATGTAAAATTCAAACCACCGAGATATCTAAAATTCGAAAAACCTAGCAGCTAAATTCGATATTATCAATTTACGCATGCTTTTAAAAGACATAAAATTTCCAATCAGATAGGAATACAAGATATTGCAATTATCATTATGAAACAAGAGTAGCCTTTTGAATCGCAAATTGAGTGCAATTATAATCAAGAAACCAAAACAACATGAAATTTGTGCACCTGTAATTCACAATATTCTTCAATCGGCGCGCGACATATGTATAATGACTCCATCGCACACCTTTGCAACTCAACAGGTTTGTATGTTGAGTAAAATTTAATTGCAGAATATTAGGGTTTTCAATTTGTTCATAGTGAAGATCGAATTATAGGTGCTGGGGTTTTTGTAGAATTAGGGAAATGAATTTTTTGATCGAATTAGGCTTAGAATTGAATTCGTATAGAATTAGGCTACTCGAATAGATTTTGATGAGTTTGAGAATCTATTTGGAAGAGTAAAGTGTTGTGTAGTACTGTAGTGGGGGAGAAAAAGCGGGATAATAAAAACGAAATTAATTTAAAAATTGAATACACGGCCCATTGTACCAAAAGACGTGATTAACACGTGTTTTTCATATATATTGTGACCCATTTTAGGGTCAATATAGGGGAGTGATAGAGTGATCATAAGGGTTGGCAACCTTTCTATTACTGGATTTTCATTGGCCTTAAAAATTATAACTTTATTATTTAATCATCTCCCTCTAATTTATGCAAATATAATATTTGTTTATAGCAAAAAGAGTCAAAATTTACAAATAAATTTTTGTGCACACATTAAAGTGAGCGACCCATCAAAGATGTGTCAACCAAAAAGCATACAAAATATGACACTTTTTTTATAGTGAATGTAGTCAAAGTGTTGGAATAAATGTTGCCAAATCATACAAATGCAACGTTTATAAGTGTTGCTACTAGTGTTGCATATAATAAAGAAAAATGTTGCGCTTGTACAAATGTGTTGCAATAACTATTATGTTATGCAACATTTGTAAAAAGTGTTGCATTTCAATTGAGCTATCGCAACATTTTTTGTTAAAGTGTTGCAACTAATGTATTATTTCTTGAAATGCAACACATCAAAAAAGTGTTGCATTATAGGTGTTGAAATAGATCAGTTTTTTAGTATTGTTACACAACTTATACTTATCTATTTGAGTTGGCCTTGTGGTCATGTTGGCCCAGGTGAGAAGATGAGACAAAAAACTACCCCCCCCCGCCCCCCCGAACTTTCTAGGTTTTACTACTACTAGGTATTTTGTATATGTACTAGACTTTCTAGGTTTTACAAGCTCTGCCCTGGCATCAAATAGCTTAAGGCTCAATTCAACGGCCCCTTAGATGAGAAAATTTGCAAGTTTTTTAGCAACTAGATTTAGAAATATTGGTCTAGACTCCTTTGTCAAGTTCGAACATAGGGTACCTTTGTTTCTCTTGATGTGAAGATCATCCATATTTTTTAGGTGACTTTTGTTTGACCTTTTAATTTTACATAGAACTTTGGAATTGAATTAAGTGTTAAAATCAAGAAGTAACACCATCAATTTTCCAAGCTTTTAAGTGATATTGATATACGAGTCAATAAATTGCCAATTGATGAGAAAGACCAATCAATAACCTCTAGGGCTAGAAGCCAATTATAGAGGAAGAGTTATTAGTTTGGAACATATAGGGTTCTCTCTCATGGTTGAACTAATGATGGTACCAAAAATGGTCACATTTCGGCACTTATTTCTTATTTTAATTTATGTGTTTTTTGATACATTTACTAGCTTTTGTTAGTTTTCACTTTGTATATTATTACAGTTTTGTTGGTTTTTAGCAGTTTTTATGTTTTTATCTTGATTTCTCTCTATTTTTTACATTCGGTTTTTATTCTTATACACTCACTGCATGTATTATTAAATTTACGAGTTTCATGGTTTGGTGAGCTAGTGATATACTTTGTATATAGGGTCATAGGACATTGAATTGATTTTACCTAACACATTCTTTAGCATATCATTCTGCAAACTTTGAATGTGCAGGTGACAAGTTTGGCATTGGAATGTAGACTCCGAGAGCTTTCCAATGGTATATAATAAGCTCGCACTTCGAGACACGCGAGCGCTAAGTTATGGCTGTCCGAAGTTAGAGTAGGTGAGTAGGTCAAGTTCCAAGGCAGAACCAAAAAAAGCGCGCACTATGCCACAGGATGGACCACCTACTGCCACCGAGGACCACTCACGCCTCAGCCTGCACCACCACACGCGCCTGCAACTCCTCGAGCCTCATTCAAAGAAGCGAAAAGGCGCACACACGTCTCGAGCGATCCAACACGCGCGCTAGCACGCTCCTCCCTGGACACACACGCGTCCGCACGTGCCTCCTCATTGTGGCCTCCTGGCGACCTCCCATCAGAACACACTTTTTTTAGCATACGCCCTTGAGATGGACCTCGAGTGCGCTGAGGCTGGTCTCGCTACCAACTTGTGCTCAGTGTATCGGTTGCAACGCGCTACCGCATACTATCTGAGCCCTTGTGCCGTGCCTGTAGGGTCCTTGCTCTGTTGCTTTTGCGTGGACTATCCCTCTTGACTGCTGAGCCACGTTAGATGTGCTTAGAGGTGTAATTTGTACATGTGGAATATGTAATGGCTATCTTGTAAATATTGTAAGATTTTTAATTGTATTGTATAGATAGAATTTAGGAGAGGAGAAAAATAATAAGTAGTAAGTAATTCATTTTCTTTGAAAATTATTAGTTTAATTCAATTTGAGATTAGCATTTGTTTTCCCCCAATCTTTCATTTTCTTCTTAGTTCATAGTTTTAGGAAGAGAAAGTACATGTCTTCATTTTTTTTTGCCTCTAACTCTTAATTCATTCTAACCAAATCTAGCAAGTCTCATATACAATTGATTCTACACTTCAAGGTAACACATTTCTTGCATTTGTTTTAGTTCATTTGATTTAGTTTTCCACAAATATGAGTGTTTGCACTAGACTTACTTTATCTTATTGTTTGGACTTTTCGAGATCTAGATCGCACTACCTAAGGTAGGAAAAAGCAAGCATTCGGGTCCTGGGTCTAATGTTTTCCCTTTTACATTGACTCTTTTTATTCTTTTTCCACATACATATTTGGGAATAAATTATGGGTTTCCATCACCTTTGGCACCCTTTGAGCTTTCCTATTCTGTTAGCTACATTACGTACCTCCTAGCAGAATTCTCAGATGTTCTTTGTCCCCTAGAAGACAAGTGAAGTGTGATTATTATTGTTTGGAAAGGTAATTAATAAAGCCTTAATGTGTTGTTAAGTGTGTAGTAATGCAATAGTATTGCCAAATGATTCCCTAGTGCCTAAAAAAATGAAAAAAGGAAGAAAAAAGTAGAAAAAAAATCAAAACATGCACAAAAAGGGAAAAATAATTCAAAGTGTAGCAAAGTTGTATGGGAGAAAGCAAGTGTGCTACAATTCCTCCAAATATGTGAGTGATGTGAATTGGTCACACTCCCAAAGTTTGGTTAGATTTTGTAAATCACTTGGTCAGGTATACACACAGCCAAATATTTTATCGTTCCTACCTCTTAGCCTACATTAGCCCGAAAGACTTTCGACTTTTGGAGTTTAGTACAAAAAGGTGGCAGAGAGGCACGAATTGGTCTTAAGTTTGGATTTCAGTGTCAATGGGCTTTAACTCCTCTAAACATTTCTATTCATTCTTTGAGCTATGTGTTTTCTACAAATCTGGCTGTCTTGAACAAGGAGGGTGTTTTGAGGGAGGAAGAAGAGTGGAATGACTTGATTTATTGCAATGCTTGAAAGGTTGCTTACATGTCTGTATATTCTATTTGATGTTCTTGATTTCTAGTTGGGGGAGACCGTTTATACTTAGTAGCGTCCTTAAGTACGAGAAATTCAATCTAAAGGTACACTTTGTTTTTTCTATCCTAAATTTCACTTTCTTTTTGTTTTTCCATGTGTGTTTCCTTGTGTTTTTGAAATCCTTTGCCTTGGTTTCTTCTTATTTATGGAGTTGTTGGGTCTTCTCTTTGGAAACGCTCACGTAGACATGTCATCCTTTAGCGATTTGAAGGTTTAGAGGGCTTGCACTAAATTGCTAAAAGTGGCCGTGATCTCCCTAAGAACAGTGATTTAGTTACATCTGTTCTCTTCTTCTCCTTGTCTATCTTTGTTCACTCTTGCTCTAGGACGTGCAAAGTGTCCTAGTGCGGGTGTGACGTAAGTGCTAAAAATCGTAAACATTTAAGCACTTATTTCTCTTATTTTGGCCAATTTGTGTGTTTCGATATCATGTTTACTAGCCTTTAGTTTCCACTTTTAAAGTTTTAAAGAGTTTTTTTATTTTTGTTTTATACGTTTTTTAGCTTGATTTCTTTCCTATTATCTAATATTCTTTATACAAAGCCTTAACAAGTTTGCCACGGTGTGTGATGAGCTAGTGAGATGTTTGTGCATGTTGGCTCTTGCTTTATTTTAACATTGGGTTGAGTTTAAAGAGTGAACTGTACCCTAACCCTTCTTCTAGCAGTATCATTCATGCACACTTTGAATTTGCAGTTGTGGAATTTTTCATTCGAAAGCAGACTTTGAAGACTTCCATCGGATATTTGTAACCATCTCATGTGACATCAACACAGCCAGAAAGTTATGCCGTCGAAGTTAGAGTAGTCTGAGTAGATCAAGTTCTTAAGGCAGACCAAAATATGCGGCATGCACGCCCTAGGTGGACTACACGGACCACCACACGTGCCACCCAGTCCACATACCCTCATTCAAAGCGAAAAATTGTACACGCCATCGAGGGATCCGCACCACCCTGGCACACGTCTCACTGGTCCACACAACGCTGTCGCATGCGCCCCCTCCCGCCGATCACCCGCCCTTGTATGGTGGAAAGTAGACCACCTCACACACCCTTGCCCACGCCAAAAGCGATGTGATAAAGGCGTAGGGCTCAACGGGCCGGACTAATACCGGCTCCCTCATATCTCAGAGGTACAATTTAAGGCGTCGGTTGTGTGCTAGAATTGAGATTCTTGCCTTTCATATGTGAGTAAGCCAGGTTGTTGGTCTATACTCGAAATGAGAGTAAGGAAAATTCACCAATCACACTTCTCTTCGGGAAAGCTAAGGAAACCCCATATAGCCTTGCCATATTGCATAAAGTTATGAGCGAAGCGACACCTATGTCTAGTCGTGTACCAAGAATCGGATTAGGGACAGCGTAGGGCGAAAGTAGTGCACAATGCCCCTCCCTACATCAACGACTCACTCCAGTTCATTCGAGTTATTGTCCAACAAGACAACAACAAACATATTTCCATTTTAAACCCTCACGCATGCAACACATAGTTACTAGGCGGGTTGTTTTATAACAAATTTACTATGTGTAGACACCCAATAGTGTACTCCCACAATGAGTAACCGATGATGAAACATACCACGTTTCGTGATTCAATTTGATACTGATAAAGACGCAGTGAACTCGTAAAAAAAAAGTCGAAAAATATATAGAATCATGCTCGAAAATTCATGAGCAAGGTTCAAAAAGAGGCAAAAGATTTCTTTGATTATTCATAATATATTTTCTTAATGTTTGTGAAATTTTTGATTCTTTTAACTTTAGATTTTTTTTAAAGACCTTGTTATTACCTGGATCATTTTCATGATTCCTACTAAGTATTTCTTTAGATTATTTCTTATTTTTCTAATTATAATTTTCTATGAAATTTCCACAATATTTACATCAAATACGCAAAATACATAAAAAATCAGAAATACTTTAAAAATACCAAAAAATACATGAATAGTGGTAGAACCCCTACAACCTATTGTCTGCAAAAGGGTCGTGTCCTAGGTTCATCACTTAGTCTGAAAGAATCATCAGATATTTTCGAAGATATCGAATAATGAGCGGCTATATACGCTCCTTCGAGCGTATATACGCTCGTTTTTTTGCTTTTCTGCCTATTATCAATACCTCTTTGCCTCTGTTTGAACCAAGAATTCACGACGTTTGAGCTCATTATAATGGCTTCATTTCTCCTTCACTTTCGCTCATACCCTTTCACCACAAACACACAATACGAGTTCAGCGCTCTCTATTGAATCGAATCAGACCGGCCGAAATACACAGGTGAACCTGAGGCTGCATCGAACTAAA